>BLKR01009876.1:0-81835 GCA_011170035.1 Teleogryllus occipitalis | reverse complement strand
TAGTGAGATCGGCAGCAATTCTCGAAAAGTATTGGTTAAAGAGATTAGCCACTGTTGCCGGATCGTTCACATTTATATCGTTATATTTTAAAACAACATTCTCTACAGGTTTTCTAGTTGATTTGGTAGTATTGTTTATTATATTCCACATTGCTTTTGTTTTATTATTTGAGTTCAAAATATCCTGATCGTTTTTCATGATTTTAGCCTGCCTTATGACTTTTCGTAACAATGTTTTGTATTTTTTAAAGTAGATAAGGAAGTCTTGAGATACGTCATGACGTTTAGAAATAAAGTAGAGAGTACGTTTATTTTTACACGATGTTCTAATTCCTTTTGTGATCCAAGTATTACTTTTTCGTGAAATATTTAATTTTCTCTTTTTAATAGGAAAGCATGCGTTAAAGAGAAATGAAAGCTTTGAGAAAAATAAATTATATTTTTCATTTGTGTCAATAGCGTTATAAACTGCCTCCCATGATTCTTTCAGCAAGTAGTCCGTAAATAACTTTATGTTAACTGTAGTAAATGCTCTGCACATGCGTATTTTATTTATTGTGTCAGTATTCATGTTATTAGTAATTGTAAGAATTTGTGCATAATTTGTGAAAACGTGCTAAAACACACACTACCGTCAATTGTCGAGTTCAAACAGAACAACGAAAAAATGTTCGAACAAAATGTACTAATAATGAAAAGCCACATCGAATTCTAGTCGTAAATATCAGATAGATCAGAATATTCTGTTTGGAAAAGTACTCCCTGCGCATTGTCTCGCTCAACCTCAAATTGTGCCTCCAATATCCCAGTCCACGCAATCTTCAATCCTTCCAAAATCTTTTCCCGCTCCTCCTACCACTTCTGATCATCAAAGAAAGACTCCGAAAAACTTCTTGCGTCACATTGTAGGGAAGAATGGGGCATGTTTGGATACGGATCGTATTGGGTCATCAACAATATCCTCATAACTTGAGAATTTAAAAAAAATGTTTCTGGTAAATTTTGTTCTTATAAATTGGTAATTGGAATCTTCGTATTTGAAATGGTAACTTTCAATATATTATACGCATAAAAAATAATTAAACATTAATTTGGTGTTGTAATTTGCTTCCAAAACACTTTTGTCTCTTGGACTCTTTGAGACATTTCTTCGAGACAACACTTGTGGAAAGTGATAATCATGCAATCCGATCCTATTTAGTTAAACCTTTCCATTGAAGGCTATAATGCATAAAAATACATAGTATTCTTCAATGCATATGTTCGACTGACCAACATGTCTCTCTAATGAAAAGCACATATCATCCCTACTCTAGAACCGATAAGACAAAAAATGCCCCATGAAGTAATCGCTCAATTTGTCTTCAATGCTTCCAAGGAAACTGCTCGAAAAGTGTATCCATACCGGATTAGTTCTCATATCAGTTCTGTTTAAGCCATACCACCACACCAGTTTGAATTCCTATGACTCCTGTTCACAAACCATCAAATGTTATCGAGAGAGAAAATAGGTTTTCATGGAAGAAACACACGTTTACAATCTTTCTTTACATAGCCAACGAATTTACACCGACGGCGTCTAAGAACCATGATACTCGTATAGACTTCTTCGTATTAGAAGCCCTCACTATATTGCACGCAACATTGAAAGCTCGTAAATCTTTCTCAGTTCGCCTCCATAGAGCTCTTTCATCATCTTCACCATAAAAGCAGCACTACCTCAGGGACCTGTCTTGTCTCTGCATTGTTTAACATTTACACATCCGATATATCATCCTCTCCATATACATTTTGTTCAGTTCGCCGAAAGCGCAATACAATACACTCCTCAACCCCTCATGACATAAATAGAGCAATAGAAGACCTACATCAACTGTTTTCTTACTGGCTCAAAAAGTGGTAGCCTAAAACCAAATAAATCCAAAAAAAACTGAAGACAAAATGTTCACACTCTGTGGAACAAATGTTCCATCTCTCATCATGTATCAACAGCAAATCATAACTTGGCTCCCAACCAACAAACCTGTTAAATAACTGTGAGTATTATTCGGTAGAACACTTTTTTGGATACAAGATATCCTTCACCAGATAACTCTAGTCACCCGCCAAACTCACACTAATTATACTGTCTTCAAATAGTCATCACCCTTGTGATTAAATTTTGCAATTCACCTCTACCAGTCAATCAACCAAGCAATAATCCTTGTTCTTCCCTTATTTGGGCTCCGAGTACCCAATAATACATGAAAAGTGCAGATTTTCCAAAACAAATTTCTCCATCATATAACAAAAATACCCTGATTTGAATCAAATTCCCAACTACTGAATGAATTCGGTGTCAGTTCGATCTCCGCCCATCTTCCTTCTATCCTAAAATATCACAGATCAACCATACTCCACATTTTCGTAAAACAAAATTTGCACCCCAACCGATTACAATTAAAACACAAAAGTCAGTTTTTTTCCTCACACAATTATCTCGATAGCACTTTTCATATGAAAACTATTAAGTTCTGTATTTCCCTATGTAATCAAAATTGTATAAAACTGAATAAAACTTACCAATATATTGTTCACGGCTACTCAGGATTCCAATATGCTGGCAAAGCAGCAACAAGTTTTTACAATTCATAATTTAGTAAGTATTATTAAGTTTTGTACATTTGTGAAACTCCTTTGCATACATATTTTTGTTCTAATTTAATGATTTCTATTTTTTCAAAACCTAAATGTTCTTTCTTCTTCTCTTTCACGCATGTATTATTCTTTATTCTTATCTTTTCTTATATTTTAATCTGATTTCCAAATGCAAGTTTTTTTTCTCTACCAAAGGTTAATTATTTTCTGCATGTACCGAAGTTGATATTAATTCGCTTTTCTTGTCTTTAATTACACTTTTCAGTTTCTTTGCCTTTTGTTTCTTATTATTTGTTTTAATTCTTAATGTTCCTGTTCGTGTGTTCAACTTTACATTCCATAACCATTAAATCCCACGATGAGATCTTTTCCTCTTCTCTTTGAAACAACTTGAGATGAATGGATAATACAAATTTACTAACGATACGTTGACAAGGTTACTAACGATGATTATTCTTTCTCTATTCACCATTACACGTTAAATTATTATCGCTATTTCTCCCATTATGTTCATATCACACCTTTACGGAAATGGCATACGATTAGATTGCCGTGTGATATTATTGTTGTGGCTGTAACCAACACATTTGCCGGCTAAAAATCTTCCAACGTAGCAGTTTTCTGTTTTTTAGTTCCAGAGCTGGATTTGATATTCTGTCGATGACAATCCTCTTTAATGTTCGTAGTTTAATATCATCCTGCAAAAGCGAAATTGACAACAAATATTTTTAATTAAATCAACTTTATTTTGTGTTAGAAAACGTGTGCTTATTCTTTAGTTATATGTGTATGTAGTATTTATATAGTAAATAGTTTACATTGCATGCTTGCGTGCGTTTTTTGTGTCTTATTGTATTTTAGACATAGATAATTCTTTATAAACGTTTTCTTATGCATTGGACCTGTTGAGACCAGCGGAGCGTTCGTATGTCATACATATTTGAAAAGGAATCACTTTGTTGTGTACAAAGTTCTGTGTGCATGAGGCCTCCACCAGTGCGAATGCAAGCCTGTTTCTCTTTTTCCGTGCCCCGCGTCCTTCCTGCGGCCACCGCTCGGCCGCCGCTCGGCCGCCCACCGTCGCCGCGGTTGCGTGCTCTGGCGTTTCTTCGGACCAATTACTTGACACCGGCTGACTCACGCCCTGATACGGATCTCCGCGTTAGCAGGCCCGCGTGACTGCGCGCGACTCCGCCCCCGCCTGCGCCCGAGCCCCGCTCCCGCTTCTACCCCGGCCGGACTTTTACCCCTGCTTCTCTACCCTTGCCTCTTCTACGGCGGTCCCCTCCCTTCGTTGGTCTCTGCTCTTGCAGTCTCCGCTTCGTTTAAACACCTTATTTTGGGACGTTCAATATCCAATTATCATGTAGCATAATTCTGAAATAATTTGCCAAAGCGAAGTACGGAACGTAGAGCATATCCATGAATTTCTTTTATTTCTATTTTTCTTTCATTATTTAATTGAGCCAATTTTCACAATAACATTATTATTTAGTACCCATCTTCCATTTCGTACTTTTTTGTTGTCAATGGCACGAAGTCCTTTCTCCTCCGAAACTTAACTATGACGTAACCACTCGGCCTCTCACGCTCGCGCAGGATTCTCTAACGCGGTTCCCGTAGTGATCTCGCTCTCGCTCTCGCTCTCTCTCTCTCGCTCTCGCTCTCTCTCTCTCTCTCTCGCTCTCTCTCTCGCTCTCTCTCGCTCTCGCTCTCTCTCCCTCTCTCGCTCTCCCTCTCTCGCTCTCTCTCTCGCTCTCTCTCGCTTTCGTTCTCTCTCTCTCTCACTTTCGTTCTCTCGCGCTGTCTCTATCTCGCGCTCTCTCTCTTTCTCGCTGTCTCTGACTCTCTCTCGCTCTCTCGCACTCTCTCTTGCTCTCTCTCTCTCTCGCTCTAGCGCTTTCTATCTCGCTCTCGCGCTCTGTCTCTCGCTCGCTCTCTGTCTCTCGCTCGCTCTCAGTCTCTCGCTCGCTCTCCGTCTCTCGCTCGCTCTCCGTCTCTCGCTCGCTCTCCGTCTCTCGCTCGCTCTCCGTCTCTCGCTCGCTCTCCGTCTCTCGCTCGCTCTCCGTCTCTCGCTCGCTCTCCGTCTCTCGCTCGCTCTCCGTCTCTCGCTCGCTCTCCGTCTCTCGCTCGCTCTCCGTCTCTCGCTCGCTCTCCGTCGCTCGCTCGCTCTCCGTCGCTCGCTCGCTCTCCGTCGCTCGCTCGCTCTCCGTCTCTCGCTCTCTCTCTCTCTCACGGAACAGAACGGGAAAATGAGGTCTTTTGATTATAAATACGTAACCTTTTGCTTGAGTATGAAAAATCGTAAGTTTGTATTATATTCCCTCCGATAAACACGCAAAGAATAGTTTTAAAAAATATTCTTATCAGTGAAATATGTTTCAATGGGAGTGTATGACAAACTACACTTAATAAAACATTACCGTGGAAGATATAATTCCCCCTCTCTTATGTTCAGAAAATATCATCATAAACATGAAAATATACTGAATCGCACAAATTTTGAAAGCGTTGAAAATTTTTGAACTGTTGTTGAGGCAAGGTATTTTGCCCAACGCCTACCACAAAGTAGCACTTTCCAATCAGCAAGCAGTGTAGATAAATGCCAGTCTCCATGGACGTGTGTTGAAAAATGAACTGTTTAGCAATTGAGTGGCCCGGTGAAATATAAGCACATGCCACAGAAGAATCGCGCAAAGAGGTGAGAAGAATTTATGAAAACCTGTCTTTTTTGGAATACTGACATCTTATATTTATTTTTTGAAATTGATTATGAGTTAGATAACGTTGTGGATATATTATTAAATTATTAAATGAAATCTTTTTATTCAATGTTTTTAATAAAAAAGAAACGAAATTTCAACAAATGGAATAGTGGCATAGTCCCCAAATAACGAAACACTGAAGTGACATAAAGTGGTAGTATACGCACAAATTTCTTGAGCCACGGAATACCTACTCATTACTAACATTAGTTGAATTAAGAATAAATGTTAATGACGAGCGTTTTTGACAAAAAATAAATTCCAGAAATTATCACTCTCTTATAATAAAAACTATTTTGCATGAAGAAAGAGCAACACATTTGATATTATAGTCTTGTCGTCGAAATAACCAACATTCATCCCTCTCGCATCTAGCAAAATGAGGGCTTAAGAAAACGTCCATGGATGAAACAAACTACAAGATGTGCTGTAAATTCTGAAATTTTGCTGCTTTTATTTCTCCTCCTTTGGGATTTTTAACTGGCATCACACATTCATTAAGAACTTGGGTTGGTCACGCCTCTGCAAATTAAATTTAAAATGTTTTTCATGGAGATCATGGGAATATTTTATGTAGATTTCTATATAGAACATTTGCGACCAGATGTTCCGTATTAGCCGGGACAGTCCCTTTTTTGGGTCCCTGTCCCATAATATTTTGAAAGGCAAACGGGACGCCAAAATGTCCCATTCGTGTGACAAGGACTAATCGGTATAAAGTGCCGACAACAATTTAAAATGTATCATAATGTATTCCGTTGTGTTTGCATTAGATTATAAAAATAGGAATTGCGAGTAGGTCATACGCTCATGTACCACGCAGCAAGTGTATATTGAAATCAAGAAGGGTGGTCTAAGAAGGGAAAATCAGCTATCGCGTCATTTGAGCTTGTATGTGCTTTATCACTATCGATATCGCTACCGAAAATTTCAATACTCGACCCTTGGGCATAAGTGAGTTTCTGTGCGACTTGGCAAGCAATCTTAATAAGGAATACGGGCCAGCTTTAAAATGTTGATATGTACGTGTCCCGCTTTTAGTAAAGAAAAACACACAATATCTCGTTTTTTGGTTTTTAAGTTCTGGTCACCTTAATTAACACCAAGTTTATATTTCCTTCATTAGACACGTTAACCTCAACTCTTTATGTCAGCCGTTTTGGGAGGTAAATTCAGAACAGTATTCTCATTGGTTTCAGGTCTTTCAGCTGACCTATAAGTAAAATTGATTCTAGACACTAGAGATGCAAGAAAATGAGGGTGACATGTGTCTTAGAAGGTATTTGTAACATTCAGAATATCGAGATTTTTTAATTCTCCTTGCCGAACAATAGGCATATGCTAGTTTTCAATTTTTTATTGGAATCGATGCAAGATGACATGTGTTACTTATCCATGACAAAATCTCCAAATTAGCAGATGCGTGGCATGTGCCTATTTTCCAATGGCCCACTCAAATTCAAGTTATTAATAATGTCGCTAGTGAGGTCCGTATCGTCTAATAATTTGAGAAAAGGTGATATCAGGTAATAATATTTTTATTCTAAAGATAGTTTCGATCGTGTAGCGATCATATCATCAGAGCTATCTGATGTATTTTCTCTATTCAAATTTCAAATTAATTGAATGTGCCACGAAGTGAAGTTAGATATTCCACCGAATACACGCTTTTCTGATTGTATATTCAGAATGCTGCATCTTCTTTTTTTACGGACGTCTGTAATTATACCTCTTTCTTGTCTCATGTGTTTCGAAACGCTTCTGGCTATCTCCTTTTCATGAACTTAAATTCCCTCACGCCGGTATATTTTCTTGGATGAAGTGCTCGGATGTTCAAACTATCGTTTCAGAGGTGAGCATCATATCATTGTAATCGGGAAACTATTACATATTCGAACCAGTAAAAATAGAAAAACCGTAAGTGCAATATCAAGCAAATAACATACTTAGTTATTTGCTTGAAAACAATCTCGCTTCTCATTTATAATTTGTCGTCTGTTTCTGAAACACGTGTTTAAACCAAATTTTTACATTTTGTCCTCTTGAATAATACTATTATATTTTGAAAAATTAGATTTTGAGTAATTACCTCTTTCGGCAGGCGAAACATTTCAAAATTTAAGAGTAGTATGATTTGTGGAATTTCATCCAGGCAAAAAGTACGTCAATTATGGGTTGCATGTTGTTTTTCTAGCAAATACTCGAGGTTCTGGCGAGTACTCGTTTCATGAATCGTTCCCCTACGATTAACTATTGTGCTTACATTCGCTGTCACTCGTTTCGTCATTTCGTTTGCTGTTCTGACTGAGTTTCAAAACTTGGACATTTGATGGGGCATTTGATTTCGGGCGCGATATGAAAGTGAGAAAACACGTTCCTCTAGAGAATGGACGATCAGAATACTTACGATTATTTATTTATTCATCCTCTCACAACTTATTTCCACTCCTTAGAAGAATATTGTAATCTCATATCGTCACAATTCTCATTTTCGCCATCCTTCCCTCCCAGCTGATCACCTCTCTGAAGTTTCTCCTTTTTCCCACCCGCATGACTGTCCTGATATAATTACGACTCTACCGCTCTCCGCGCAGCCCCGCAATTACCCCACCCTTGGCATTCCTTCTTACCGGAACGAATCTGTCTTCTTGACTTCATTCACCGTTTCTAGTCCGCCGCTTTTTCCATCTCCCTACTTGCTCGCCTCACCACTTTTCGATGTCGCCATCCTCTTTGCGTCCTCGTGCCGCCCCCCGCTCGTCGGACTTCCACAGGACTAATTTCGCGTTTTCATTATTTTGCTGAGGCGTGGGCCGACCTCGTCTGTAAATTCTCACGTGACATTTTGATATCCGCGCGCGAACGCGGTTAGGAGGACGCAGCGCTCTCGCTGTACCGAGCAAGTTATTCACCAGCACAATTTTGGGTATTTGCAAAGAACTGATATGCGCCACTCGCCGCCTCCCGCAGCGCATGCGATGACCTTAGAGGGTGACCAAGAGGGATGCTGGATTGATTGATTAGTGTTTCCGGCCGCGTCAACTTCTAAATTCACAAGTCCCGTGAGTATAGTGTACGCTTTTGTCGCTGAACCGTGAGATCCGGCGCCGATCTACTCGTTGGCTTGTAGGAGCTTATGCAACAAGGTATCTCCCACCACCAGGACACCGCCCCAGCCGGGACCAACTCTAAGCTCCCGACTGGCCTCCCAGCATGTGTAGTACTGTAATACATGTAAGTGTATTTGTGCATCGGAGAGGATAGGACATGGAAGATGAAGGAAAGATCGCGTACGCTCCGTGGCCCGATTGTTTTGTTACTGCTCCGGCTTACGCCTGGTGTTGATCGAAGAAAATACGGAGACTACCAATCGGAGCAGCCGGTCGCTAGAATGCTCCTCCAGATAGCGGCTGAACTCGACCTAGCCATGTAGCTTTTGTCGAAAAACCTGCCACTGTCGGCACTCGAACCCTAGGACCACCAGTTCCCCTACAGGGATGTGGGTTGGGATCACAGAGGCGGATCTAGAAAATGTTTCAGCGACAATTGCAGTCAGTAGCCCCATAAATATATTTTAAAAAAATTTAAAAAAATGATATTTTTTACTAGAAAACAAAATGTATATTCTTCGCGGTAGTACTTCTTGGATGTGATGGAGTTGATGTATGGTAATTTTTTGAATAAATTGAAATGAAATACTACAAATGTTGGCTTCGAGGGAGGAGAATGGACCCAATAGTTCCTGGATCTCTATGCTCTCGGGTGCGGCTGCCGGGAAGCAGTAGCAGCACTTTCCACTTCAGGCTCTTAGATTTAAATTCTGAGCTTTCGCAGGATTATAGAAGGGCGACAAAGTGAAATTGGCGCAGATGTACCTGTGCCGCCGCATATTCATTCCATCTACTTTGTCTTTCAGTCCCGGTACTCAGGTGGATCCGAGCGTCAGCTCGCTTGCAATTTTCCTCTGATTCAATTACAATTCTTCCTTGGTCGCGCATCAACATGTCATTCCTCCAGGGGCAAACGCAGGGTAGAAAAATTGTAAGTTGTAAGATTTTCTCGTACAAGTTTACTGCAGAGCTTCATATTCTCCTGGGTGCCTCAGAGGTAACGATTTGGTTTCCGTTTTCGCTTGTAAGATACTTATAAATGGTGCGCAGGTCCAATTTTTATTATAACCTCTGTATTTAGTGCAATAGATTCCTCAATATTAGATCTGTAAGATTTTCATGCACACTTTTTAAAATATTAGTAGTTTTTCTGTAATTTTGAATTGCAGCCTGACAATGTTTTAGAATTACCGCACCGTTAACAATTCAAACGCAAACCCTATGTCTTTAGCTTAACGAGACGTCTCTTGACACATGAGCCTAAGCGTTCGTATTCACATCTCTGACCGCACAAATAAATGTGCTGGTTGGAAGCAGTTTTGGTAGCTCAACAGTTATCACCTTATCGTTACAAATAATGTAAAGAAGTACGTAAGGTAACTCCTGTACTTTTAATTTTATTTGGATTTTATTATCTCGTATGTTTTTTGATGATAGATGTTCCTCCTGGTCCAATTATTCATCTTAAGTTTTCTTTCCACGTTGTTTTCTCCAACACTTATCGTTCCTTATTGTCTCTTTTTACTCCTTAAAACCTGCATTAGTTCTGTACAATTTTTCTTCTTCCAGCGTTCCTGTCCTTCGTCGTTGCCAGCCACAACACCCTCTCCCCCTGCATCCGCTTGTGTCCCCGCCGCAGACGCCGTCTGCAGATAGATCTTCATATCGGCCGCGCGCAGCAGGCGAGGGCGAGCCCGTGGCGTTGCCGTCACCCCGCCCCGCTCGCCCCGCCCCGCTCAGAGTCCCTTCCCCGCCTCCCACGCTGCGGCTGGCGCCCTGCCTCGCCCCCTTTCCGCCTTTGCAGCCATCTGCGTTCTGCCGGCTTGTTTGCAACCCTGCGATGCTAATCTTGATTAATGAAAAAGGATTCATTAGAATAACAGATAAAAATTGTGTACACTAATGCCGACGTGGCAGTAAATTGTTAGCAGCCATGGTTTATTAGGTGCGTAGTCGCTTTTGTCACCATACCCTTATACCTTTCAGAGCATCATGACAATCGTTTCTATGCGTGTAATCGCCAAATATAACCGACGCAAAATCTTGCCATAAAAGTCTCATACAGACCGGAATGTGTCCCATCGTTAATCTTGGTCAAATCATATTTCGCACCTTCGTGAGTGGAGTTCGCTTTTGCAACGATCCATCAGTGTCAAAAATTTCGTTTTGTGAAAACAGGGGCTTCATGGTAATTACTATTGTGTATCACTGGCTGCAGAAAAACCCTTTACTCGACTCAATATGCAGTTGGCCGGTCCAGCGGGCAGGAGGGGCGGCGGGCCGTGGGTGGGCGACGGGCGCGGGCGTCGGTCGGCGGGGGCGGCGAGCGGGCGGATGGCACCGCCTCCGGGCGGATCAATGCGCCGACGCGCCTGTAGCGGCTCTCGGCGCCCGCGGCGTCCACACCCTCGCCCGCCCTCGCCCGCCCTCGCCCGCCCTCGCCCGCCCTCGCCCGCCCTCGCCCGCCCTCGCCCGCCCTCGCCCGCCCTCGCCCGCCCTCGCCCGCCCGCGCCCGCCCTCGCCCGCCCTCGCCCGCCCTCGCCCGCCCTCGCCCGCCCTCGCCCGCCCTCGCCCGCCCTCGCCCACCCTCGCCCGCCCGCCCTCGCCCACCCGCCCTCGCCCACCCGCCCTCGCCCACACGCCCTCGCCCACCCGCCCTCGCCACGAAGGAATGTGGATGTTTAATCATGATTAGCTTTATGAAACTGTGGAATCAGGCGTATATAATTGTGTCGAGGATAGCCAATACAAATGGCACACACAGCAAGCACACTTGAAGTTGGAATGAATAATGCTTCCAAGGGACTAACAGCAGCTATTTGATAAATAGATTTTACTTCGCTGGCTGTTGAGCAACCTTTTGCTCTTTGCATCCCGCCTCACCTTCGTCTCATTTCCGATGCGGCGTTGCTGCACCACTCTTCGCACTTGCAGGGATTTTATGAACACCAGACTGATTTCTGGATTTTATTCGTCATAACAAATTCACATTCACTGTTACATAACTTTCACTTCCGCCACCGCCTAGGGTCTCGTTGGAGCTTACATTCAAAGCACACCGGATTCTCTCCTATCGTATTTTCGTTTTGCTGCCTTATTCATTGTGCTCCTGAGTGATCCGAGGTCTGGATTCTACGTGTCTTTTTAATAATTTCTATTTAATGCTGAACAAATCCACTGATTCCGTCTTGAGTGCATTTCTGGAGTTTTCTTACTTAGCACGGATCTGCGGGCACCCCATGTAAGACTATATTTACCGCTAAGAAACAACACTAATACTGTGTAACAAACTTTTCTAAATTAAAGTAGTATCTTTAGACTTCTCCATAATCTACATACCTGGTACGAAGATATTTTTAAAAAACCTACTCTCTATTTTAATTTATTTTCTTTTATACTTCCCAATTATAGTATTATATACCAAGTCTGGTGCTAGCTGAGCTTAAAGCTGCTAATGTAATAAAAATGGTAAGGAAAATATCTTTTATTTTAAATATTGGAAAGCCAACAACACCTCATCGATAAACCAAGAGATTGATTTTAATCGTTATGCCAAGATTTCCGCTATCGCTCTTCGGTCATTTCCGCGCAGCCTTCCCGAGGCAACCCCCCGGTGCTACCCCAATCTCAACCGCACATGCTCATCTTCCTTCGTATGCCTCGCTGTCCTCTCCGCCTCGACAGCTGCCCCTTCCCCACCTGCACCGTCATCACTGGCGCTCGCGCACTTGACGTCTCCCGTTCGCGGGTCGCCCCCCCCCCGGCCCCTGCACCCGTCTCTGCCTCCGCGTCACTCCAAGCGGCCGGTCATTAAAGATTCACGGCGCGACTGCCCAGCCTACGGCGTCCTCGCCCACGACCGCGATGCCATTTCGCGGCGGCGGCGATGGCGATGGCGATGGCGCGGGGGCCGGACCAGGGGCCGGACCAGGGGCCGGGCCAGGGGCCGGGCGGGGGCCGGGCGGGGGCCGGGCGGGGGCCGGGCGGGGGCCGGGCGGGGGCCGGGCGGGGGCCGGGCGGGGGCCGGGCGGGGGCCGGGCGGGGGCCGGGCGGGGGCCGGGCGGGGGCCGGGCGGGGGCCGGGCGGGGGCCGGGCGGGGGCCGGGAGGGGGCCGGGCGGGGGCCGGGCGGGGGCCGGGCGGGGGCCGGGCGGGGGCCGGGCGGGGGCCGGGCGGGGATGGCCGGGGCGGGGCCCGGCGGGGCCGGGCGGGGGCCGGGCGGGGGCCGGGCGGGGGCCGGGCGGGGGCCGCCGGGCGGGGCCGGGCGGGGGGGCGGGGGGGCGGGGGGGCGGGGGGCCGGGCGGGGGCCGGGCGGGGGGCCGGGCGGGGGCCGGGCGGGGGCCGGGCGGGGGCCGGGCGGGGGCCGGGCGGGGGCCGGGCGGGGGCCGGGCGGGGGCCGGGGAATGACGCGCTCCGTCTTTTCTGGATCTGCCGTGGGGTCGGCCCCCGTTTTCTCGTGCGTCACGACACCGCCTTCGCCGTTTCGCGCTGTCCTCGCCTAACGTCGACACCCCGTGCCCTCCGCCCCCGCACCGCTGCTTCGCGTTACGCCGTCCTCCTTCGGACGCGTCCGTTGCGCCCACGGCGCGGCGCTCGCGATGCGAGAAGAGGTCATCATCTATGGGGAAGTGCGGGCAAGATTTTCAAAGCCGACATACGTTGCACGGGAGGTTCATGGTTCAAAAATTCGACAAAGAAAACAAAGATCAGATGACGGTAAATTCTAATTTGCAAATAGAACAATACAAAATTAGAACGAATGACCCGCAACACTGCAGCAGACTTATCCTCAGAAAAAATGTTTCGTATTCTTTCTTATTTATATGATTTTTCTTGTATGTTGTCATTACGAAAAAATTCAACTCTCTCTCTCTCTCTCTCTCTCTCTCTCTCTCTCTCTCTCTCTCTCTCGGTCTCTCCCTCTGTCTCTCTCTCCCTCTGTCTCTCTCTCCCTCTGTTTCTCTCTGACACTCCACCACCAAGTGATATGTTATTTCATCTGCCGTAACACAGTATTTTTTCCACCACGCCATTCACAATGTACACTATCACCACTCTTTGCACTTTGCAGTTCTTGAGAATCGCGCATTTCTGAAAGAATGTAATCCAATTTCGCTTGGTTTCTTCTTTTTCTATCCATGTCACCTCTTCCCTTCATCACATTGGTGATTATTCTCGAAAGTTCTTTGGCAAATTCAAGGGTTGTGTTCTTAGATCCTGCACCGGTGTCCACACATTCCTTGCTGTTCCTAGAATTCTCCTTCCTTTATATACGCACCCCACTGCGAGAGCTGTATGTATGTATATTTATGTGTATTTTTTGTATATATGTGTATTTTTATTTATATATATTTTGTTAATGCAAAATTGTATAACCTAGTTCTTATTTATATAATTTGAATGTTGTTTTCATTTACTAACCTTGTCAGTCTGATTGTTCTTTATTGCCTCGTTCCTTCTTTGTAATACACATTTTTTTCCAGCAATCAACTATTTCGAACTCCTCTCTTGCTTAGCTTGTCGCTCTCTGTTGTCTTTAATAATTTCTTTTTTCCGATGTTCTCTCCATTTCTTTCTTTTACTACGTACCCTGACTACTTTTAGCCTTCATTTAGTCCATGTCCATCATGTTTTCTTTTTTCTTTACGAATGATGTTTCTAGATATTTGTCTCTCCCTGTTCCCCTCCACCGCTTGCCGTGCCCTTCTTTCCTCCTCGTCGTCGGCAGTGACCGGCTGTGTGGCTGCGTGGCCGCGGCGCTGGGGCTGCCCGTGGGCGCCGCGCCCTTTGTAGGCCCCGCGCGTCGCCCGGCGCTGGCCCGCGGCGCGGAGCGGAGCCGACGAGCGGAGCGGAGGAGCGGAGGAGCGGAGGAGCGGAGCGCCGTCGGATTGCCGGCGGCGCGCAGGCGCCCGCCACGATCCAAGGCCTCATTAGCCGCAGTAGATTACGGGACTCCGTTTGAGGCCTTTGCGCCTTCACTCTTGATACGTGCACAAGACGCCTGCTGCCTCTGCCTTAACGGAAAGCTCCCTCACCACGCTCACCCCCCCCCCGCTCCGACAACGGTAGAAGACGGTACTGACATATTTCTCGCGGAGAGGCTTCTGGAAGATTAGACGCGAATGTGTGTGTGGGGAAAATTCAATATAAGAGAACGGAGTTGTTTTTATTTTATATCTCCAATTGCGTTTGTAGTTTGTTTGCGTTGATTATACTGTTTGCTTGTAAAACATGTCGCCTTCCGCTCGACATTACTTTCGTAGTTTTGTTATTAATTCACAGATTTCATATCCAAGATCAGTGATATACGTCGTAGTTTTTGAACGGAAGTACGTGTTGCCAGAATTTTCTTTACACATGAACTGCATTATACGAGATGTTTATACACAATTCTCAGTTGTAACTGCGTCAACAATATACGTAACATTTCAAGATCTATGAGCACGAGTCTTATTTCTTCCTTTTATGTGCATCTCCTTTCTCTCACCCTTTCTTTTGTTTCCGCAAGCAGTGGGAACGCGGTCTTGGCTCTAATTTGCTGCTAGCGTCTGCGCCTTTTCCTTCCTTTCTCTTGTTTGCACCACATTTTTCTTGTGCGATCCCTCCTCTTGACGCAATAGGCTAAATCTCTGGAAGACATGAATGGGCAGCGCGCGTTTTGTTTCGTGACTTATATTATTGCTTCTGCGCTAGAGTCGGCGCCCACTTCCGTTGTTTCATAAATAATTTTGATGAATGGACTCTTTTTGAGCTTTGCAAAGAAAGTTGTTCTTCTAACCCTTGTCGCCATCATACGACGGGAAGTATGCGTGTGTGAGATTCGTGGAACATGGGGGAGCGATTTGCAAGTGCGATTAGCTGAATTATGTTTCCAGAATGACTGTTCATTTTCTTCCCTATCTCATGTTTCAACACGAGTGGACGCAGCTGCGTGATGGTTATGAATATTGAATTTAACAGGCGAAATGTAAACCACAAATTTTAAGGCTAGTTTAAATCTGCGTCATTAGGTATCTATTAATGATATTGAACAGTTTTGGGGATTCGTTGCTCGATGTGCTTTTACGTTATTTGTATTACAAAATCAGAATTGTGTATGATCCGATAATTCTAGGTATTCAATCAGTTGATAGCAATTATATAAGTTCATTTTGAACAACGTATTAAACGACGTAGTCCTTAGCGAATCAAGAATCTACAAAATACTAAAATTTGTACTAAAAAAATCCTATTCATTATTCGGAGAAAATACTTCCTAATTAAAAAAGCAGTTTGCAAATATTATAAACCCAAAATTTAGCACGAACATTTTTTGATGCACTTACAATGTAATTTATTACGATAATCGTATATTACTCAATAACGAAATATTTTGACAGTAATTTGTTGAAAATTTCAAAACATTTTGGTGAATACGTTTGTTGTATTCTCTTTCAGAGCGCTATACTGACAATATTTCTCCCTCGGATATTGATGTATGTACTAGCGAATGAACCATGTAATTCGCAAAGCTGCCGCACAGCCTCGTTGAAATGAGCCGTCGTCCTCCAAAGCCTGAGATGGGACGGAGTCGACCGCCGCCGGCGCGGGGGCCCCTGGCGGAATTATTCTTGCTCCGTCGCTCTCCGGGGTGCCGCCGCCATGGGGCGGGCGCCGGCCCTGCGTTTGCAAAGTGAATCCCCGGGCCGCTGGCGCCTTCCAGGCCCTGCCCCGATTCGCAGCCCGACTGGGCGCGGGCGCGAACTGCGGAATGGGGAGAGTGGGAGTGGGAACAGCGAGTGTGAGAGTTGGGGTGGGAAAGGGAGTGGGTGTGGTAATGGGAGTGGCCGTGGCAGTGGGAGTGACACTGGGAGTGACACTGGGAGTGACACTGGGAGTGACAGTGGGAGTGACAATGGGAGTGGCAGTGGGAGTGGCAGTGGGAGTGGCAGTGGGAGTGGCAGTGGGAGTGGCAGTGGGAGTGGCAGTGGGGGTGGGAGTGGCAGTGGGAGTGGGAGTGGCAGTGGGAGTGGCAGTAGGAGTGGCAGTGGGAGTGGCAGTGGGAGTGGCAGTGGGAGTGACAGTGGGAGTGGCAGTGGGAGTGGCAGTGGGAGTGGCAGTGGGAGTGGCAGTGGGAGTGGCAGTGGGAGTGGCAGTGGGAGTGACAGTGGGAGTGGCAGTGGGAGTGGCAGTGGGAGTGGCAGTGGGAGTGGCAGTGGGAGTGGCAGTGGGAGTGGCAGTGGGAGTGGCAGTGGGAGTGGCAGGGGGTGGCAGTGGGAGTGGCAAAGACGTGGGCGTAGCGCAGGCGTGGCGTGAGCGAGGGGGTGGATGTGGGCGTTGGTGCAAGCTGAAGTGGCGGCGTTGGTGGGCGGGGGCGAGCCCTAGGCGACGACGGCGGTAGCGGGCGACGCCGGCCGGTTCAATATCGCGGTCGCCTATCGCTCGTTACCTGGGCCGACGCTACGGCGTCCCGGCGACGGCGATGAGGGTGGTGGCGGCGGCTGTGGTGCGGCTCGCTAGCCTCACGCGCGCTGCCGCCGCCACCGCCACCGCCCCCGCCACCGCTTTCTGGCGTGCGTCGCCCGCCAGCGCGCTGCCCGATCGATGCTTCGCCCTGCTGGGCCCCGCAGGCCCTGGCCCCGGTGCCGGCCCTGGCCCCGCCACCTCTGCCGCCCCTGCCACCGTCGGCTCCGTCACTGCCGCCGCAGCAGATGTCACTTCGTGAACGAACTGGCGCCATCCCGTTCTCCATTCTCACGCTCTCCACGCACATCACTGTTATGTTTACATACTACGATAACTGCACTTTCATACCTAAATATTACTCAACTGATGGCACCAGTCATAGTGCATCGATACAAACCTTCAGGCCACTGCTAATAATTATATTGGCACCGTATATTATTTTCTTGTAAGTGAATATTGTATACATTTATTGGTACAGCCTGGACTAATATTAGGGAAGGCGATATTACTCTCATTAGTATGGCTCGAGGGAGAGGTGACGTGAGGAACGAACTGATGTTTGAGCTACGGTGAATAGGGTTTAACAAAAGGATGAATGATATTCAAATAAAACGAGTGAGTCAGTAATAACATAGGGGGCCATCCAAATGTGTATTCTTGACGGGTAAAAATTGCAACGTTAAATAAGTCAACCTGAAAATGGTTAATCTCTAATCTTATCTTATTTTTCAAAAATAAAATACAGGATATCAATTTAATAACTTACAATGTTAGAATGTTATACACTAACGTGTATGAATCTGACCACATGCGTTCCCCTGTTATTTAACCGAACTACTACGTAAAATTGAATTGATGTTGTGTTGATATTGTATTGTATTGTATGGATCGGTCTAAAATTAATGTAGTTGCTTTCTTTTATTGGGTCCAATGACTTCACAGGAATTTCATTATTATCTTTCTCTAAAATTTGCTTCGTCACCCTTTGGTACTTGATTGTTTCTCTTAAAAATTTAGTAATGTAGCTCCACGTAAACCCATTTCACTTTTAAGAACCTCCGTATTTTGACAACTTATCCACCTTCACTTTCATTCTGTTCTCTCCACGACCAATATTTTCGTCACAATCGCATTCCATATGGAGCGCGATTGAAAACGATGATTTTATCTATTACGAATTTGAATGTTTTAAAGTAATTTCTCTACTCATTCGATGCACTAAAATCGTCGTCTCTTGTATTTGCGACCGGGAGAGGTGGCTCAGGGCATCAATGATGTCACTGCAGTGACTCTGACCGGGAGGTCCTAGGTTCGATTCCCGAACGTTGCAGAATTTTCGACACTAGCTTCATAGCTAGGTCGAGTGCAGTTGCTTTTCAAAAATTAAGTAATCGGAGTTCCTCTATTCCTTTCCTAAATTTTAAATTTAGAATGAACCTAGAGAAAAACGCTCGGCTTAAAAACCCGCTGATTTCAATCCCTTCTTTTAAGGAAACTTGCGGGGACGAAGTAGTCATAAAATCCACAATCCTCACATCAGTTACCATCACCGCTCCCTACAATCCGCAGTCTTTCCACTTGAAACGCGCACTATTCGCTATTCTCCGACCATTATCACTACTTTCGTCGTAACCATTAAAGCCACTCCCGCCATTACCGGGGCATATGCACCCGCTGCGCCTGAGCAGCCCACGCGGCGGCCCTGGTTCGGACCCCCGCCTCCCCCAGAGGGCCCGCTCCTCCCCCCGCGCCGCCTCACCCGGCGGCCGGAGTGAGCCGGACTCTACGTTAGGGGAAAACGGCTTAAGTACCCCTGTGCTAATTGCACCGCACCTTGGGGAGTTGCGCGCCCAGCTCCGAAATTTTCTGCCCGGCACAAGAGAATGCGCTGCCGCAGCAGCTGCTGAGAAAGATGCGCACAAAACTCCCGTATCTCATATTCTAATGTAACGCAATAACCTGAGAATTCCGTGCACGCCAACGGATTCTCCTTTTGGATGGGAGCTTTTATACAGTTTCCCACTACTGTGCATTTTTGTAATACATTATGATATGGTTTTGACTTACGTACGTGCATTTGGTATTATATTTTTTCGTGTGCTCAAATATTATAGTAGAAATAATACAAACACTTTAATGCAGTGGAATTTCTGTAATATGCTTTTACACTGCCACAGCATGCAGTTTGTTTTGGCTGAAATTAAAACAAAAAAATATGATCTACGTTGTTTTGGATATTTTTTTGAAATTTCAACCCCAACATTTGTTACCCCATGTAATTATTAGCCTAATGTGCCCTCTTCCAGTTTAAATAACAAGTTTTCCTCTGGTATTTAAAGGGATGTTGGCTTTATCAGATTTCAAACGTGACAAGTTGTTTGTGCAATTGATATTTTCATAAAAACTAAAAGTATGATGTAAGAAAGAAATTTGTATTTTCACGTGCAATTCTGTGGTTCGCTAGCATTTTCAGATTATTTCTTGTAGGCTGTGTATAAATTCCCTATATTTATTCTTTGAATTATTTCTCATATAGTTTTCCCATTTTATTTTGAAAACGTTGGAGTGAGATGCTATGAGTGAGTGAGTGCGTGAGAGAGAGAGCGAGATGGAGTGAGTGCGAGAGAGAGAGAGGAGATGGAGTGAGTGCGAGAGAGAGAGAGAGGAGATGGAGTGAGTGAGTGAGAGAGATGGAGTGAGTGAGAGAGATGGAGTGAGTGAGAGAGATGGAGTGAGTGAGAGAGATGGAGTGAGAGAGATGGAGTGAGTGAGAGAGATGGAATGAGAGAGAGATGGAGTGAGTGAGAGAGATGGAGTGAGTGAGAGAGATGGAGTGAGTGAGAGAGATGGAGTGAGTGAGAGAGATGGAGTGAGTGAGAGAGATGGAGTGAGTGAGAGTGATGGAGTGAGTGAGAGAGATGGAGTGAGTGAGAGAGATGGAGTGAGTGAGTGGGAGAGGGGGGCAGAGGTGCAACGCATGCAGCAGAGGTGCTCTACGTCTCGCACTCCCCCCACGAGTGCCACCGCCCTTGCAACGGTATCATTCGAGGACCTTCCCCCCTCTTGCCTCGCTCGATCCCATTTCCCCGTCCCCCACTTGTGCGCCAGCGCTGCCGCGCAAGCCGAGTCTCCGCTGTCTGGGTCACCGCATACAGCAGGACAAATGGAATGATTTCCACTGCTCGCCAAGCGCATACATACGAACGATTCTCATCAAAAGCTCCGACTCGGGATGTGTTACGGTTGGATTTTTCAGCGCGGAGATCCCACGATAAGATGTCTCATTGAGCTGCAGTGTGGTAAACATATTCAAATTCTATTTTCCCACAGATGACGATGTCGTCTACACCAGTTATATTTCTTTAAACAAAGGAAATTGAAAAAGGAAATTTATGAATTTGGAAGTCTTGAGATGTAGTAGTTTTTGGATACATGCTTTTAGTAGACATATAATGAAGAAAAAACATTGTAGAGCTTATAAAATAATGCCTTTTCTTCTTTTCGATTTTTGTCTTCTGTGGTTAGCAGGGAACACTGAACAGTTGGAACGCCTTTCCTTCTTTATGTTCTTTCTCCTTACAGGTTTCACTATTCTTTCGCTGCACTTCCTCTTCCCATTATCACGTATTAGTTTTTTTTTCGTGGGATCCTTTGCACTTATCAATTTATTTTCCTTTATATTTCTGCGAAAAAACGGGATCAAACACATCTGAGTTACTCCTAACTTCCTCCATGTTTTTGTACTATTTATCCATTATTCTTAGATTCTACATACGTTCTACGTTACTTACTACGTATGTACTATAGAGAAAGAATTGTAATACTGCGTTAAAAAAGTTTTGAAAAAGTTTTGAATGAAAACCCTTTCGTATTAAAGGGTCCTGATATCGAAAAATTGAATAAATCATGTCTATAAGTACCCACTATTTCATCTTACACTTGTATTTAGAATCCACATTCTCTGAGTCCTTGATATCGAAAATTTGTTTATGTCAAAATGCTCGTCCGTTCGTCCTTTCTTCCGTCCGTCCGTTCATATGACGATCTGTGGTCAATTGCACGTAAAGCGTTCAGACTATTTTCACCAACATTGATATTCCCCAATCAATCTGGCCGAATTCCATGCCCTGCGATTTTGAAAGGATATACTGATTATTAGGGGATTATTATATAACTTTTAACTTTAACATTCTCAAAAACGGCACCGACTTTTTTTATTAAAGTTCGTCTTCGAACAGAACAGAGAACGCTTAAAAAGTAGTCTCAATTGCGTTGAAATCTCTGAATTATTATTATTATTATTATTATTATTATTATTATTATTATTATTATTATTATTATTATTATTATTATTATTATTATTATTATTATTATTATTATTAATATTATTAATATTGTTGTTTTGTTATTGTTAATGTTAATGTGATGTGTGAAGGCTGCTTAACTGGTACACCTGTGGTGAACGACTTAGGCCTGTTCCCCGGGTGCCCTTTGCATCCCGCCCTCGTGTTGCAGACGAGAGAGTGGTGAATTCCATGTCTCTTCTCTACATTTGTTTTAGAATTACGAAAATTAATCCACGTGATGCTTTGTGAAAATATTTGTCATTTTAGAGGAGAGGGTGTCCAGAAAATGGCGTTTTGTAAGTAGTTTTTATGGCACACGGAGGGAAGAAATAAGAGAATTTTTCTCTCATTACAACTGCGCGCGAGTTGACTTAAATGCTCATAATAAGGTTAGAAGAATTATACTGCATTTAATCAGGGCCTGCACATTTCTAGCTTTGGAGGAACACGATAGTTATTTTTAATATTTTATTACATTAGCCCAATTTTATTCCCAAGTTCTGTATTAATTTCCAACAATCTTTCGCAGCTCAGTAATGACATTGCAGGAGTATGTGTATACACCCACACACCACACACAAGAAATATTCTTAACGGTTTCTGTAGAGACTAACGAAAAAGTCTTCCTGGAATCAATGTTTAATACTTATGCTAAATACTAATATCTTGCATACGGAAAGTATACACTGCTCTGTATGAAAACTGATTTGTTCTAAAATTAGTTCCCTTGGATGATACACTTATATTGTGAGTGCGAACAAACATATCTGGAGAAGTATAAACATTACTGTTAGTAGTACAACTTAAATTCTGCCATATATCACATGCACAGTATAAATTGCGAGCATTCATTAATTTGTTCCTGGAACTTTTGCACGATTTATTACATTTGCAAACAACGTTTCTACATTTGAATAATTAGCATGTGTTTTATGCGAACAATAATACTACGAAGCCTGTTTATTTGCATTACGAAGCTAATGGTCGGAGAACGCTACGAGTTTGCGAATAACTGCTTAAATATTTTACTTTATGCTCCTGAATTATGAAGGAAGTGATTGCAATTTGCTATCGTAGTACGTGCTTACAAACACTGCGTGCCTCAAAACACATGCATGCCATTTCTAAATTGATCATTAGAAATTACAACATTGTTCCTTGATGAAATGTTGTTTTGTGTGTTACTGAGACAATTAAGCCATTGAAATGTATTCCTTATAACAAACTTACGAATTGTCCAACCCATTTTTATAACCTATTCAAGGAAGTTTCTGGCCATATTGGTTCTTGATGAATAACAAACGCGACTAGTGTCAAGTAATTACTGTGATTTTCAAGACAACTGCAGGGATGTGATTTTCCTGGAGCGTTGTAAATACTTAGGACACCTCATATTCCTCACATATTTAGATGAAGGTATTACCAAGTATACTTTTGTACTGTAAAACAATTTTCTATGACTGCAGGGTTTCAGATAATAAGAAATGCCAAAAATGTCATCAATATTTTGAACGTTGAAAAAACTATTGAAATTGGTGAAAGAAAACAACGAAGTATCGTCATTCACAATGAAGTTCTTGCAATTTTAATTACAATGATGTGGTTCCTTTCGTCAAATATTCGTTCGACTTCAGAGTAACACTAATTCGACTTCAGAGTAGAACGACGACAGCACAGCTGGTCTATGCCTTCGTAGAACTGTTGCAATATAAGAAGTCGACCAATTCACTTTATTAATAGTAATAAGACTCCTTTCCGGAGTTAGGTATTCGAAGCAGCCGTAAATTCGGAAGTGAAGGCCCAGGGGACGCGCTCCTATCGCCTTGCCCTCCACACTCTCTCCTCCTCTTCTTTGCTCTCCACTGGCCTCCATTCGCTCCGTGCCTTCCTCCGTTGACTAACGTCGCCTCCCGCTGAACCTAAATTCGTACGTCGGAATAAGCTTGCACCTGAGTAACTTCCACTCCTCTTCCGATCACTATTCCTTTTGCGACATTTTCGTCTCCCTTCCAACCCATTTCGTCACTTCCCTCCCCCTGTTGTAGCGACAGCATCTTGTTCCCTTCGGCTTCTCTCGCGAACCCAATTCCTCCTTTCATCTTCATTTGGCACATGTTCTGACGAGACACAGGGCCACCTAGTCATCCTTCTGATTGATTATTGATTCTAGACGCGTGAACTGCTAAGATTATTAGACCTGTAAGTGTAGTTTTTGTATTTTTCCACAGGGGGTGGCGATGATCATCCCCCGATGGATGGCGAGATTCGGCACCAACCTTCCCTTCGGCTAGCGGACTTTTCCTTAACCGGGTTTCTCCTACCGGTGGGATATCGCCCCAGTTGGACAAGCTCTAAGCTCCCGACTGTTCTGAGATGAGTCACGTTCTAAGCTCCCGAACTGTCTCCCGCATGTGTGAGAGTATAGTGCATGTAAGTGCGTGCGTGTATGAAGGGGTATGATAGAACAAGGAAGAGGAAGGAAAGATTGCGCGCGATCCGTGGCCCGTTTGTTAGGGTATTGCTCCGGCATTCACCTAGTATTGATGGGATAAACCACGGAAAATTACCGATCAGCGCAGACGTTCTCTAGAATTCTCCTCCAGACGGCGACTGAAGTCGGTCATAATTCTGGCTGCCTGTTTCCCACTGAGCTGCCCCCGGCACACCGGGGGTCCAGGTGTCCACCACCGCTGGTCTCTTTCCCCTTGCTCTCTGTCCCTCGCTCCCAGCCGCCTCGCGCACGTCCCTCCCGCCGGCTGTTTCCGTATTCGGGAGAGCGGTGCTTCAGCCGCGAGGACCCAACGACTAATCGATACCGGCGCTGCTGTTGACAGTAAGTGCTGCGCCTGTCCGTTGCGCGCCACTAATGCCGACGTCGACGCCGTCGTCAGAGCGGCGCCGCCACGACGCCGCCCCGTCCCCGTCCCCGTCCCCGTCACGACCCCTCCCCTTCCCCCAATTCGAGCCCGTGTCTCTTCGCTCTCTTCCGCCACGCCATCTCCGTCACCATCGCAGTCGCTGGAGCCGTCGGTGGTCGTCGGTGCTCGTCGGTGGCGGTGCGGCGCTCAAGCCGCGAGGGGCGACGCGCCCCGGAGGCGGAGGCGTGCTGCCGTCGCCACCCTCGCCCCCAACCCTCCTGCTTCCCGCAGCCCGCGCCGCCGTCGCCGCCGTCGGCATCCTCTCCGGAGCTGCCTATAAAGAGGTGAAGCCGGGGGAGGGGTGACGTCCATGACGCAGTAGAAATGGAGGGCCTATTGTGGTATTGGGATAAGCGGCATCATAATCCCTTCGCCTTTATTCAATACGTTTCTATTATCATAGTGTACACATTTGTTAGGTACCAATAATTATTATGAACATTGTAATAGATGCTGTCTGCTTTCTTTAAAGTGATGTTATTTCAAATTTAGGAATTTGTTGTAATTATGTGAATTTTTCGCCGGGAAATTTTCGTAATCGCCAGGCCTCGATAAGACCTATGACTGTTTATTTCGCTACCGTCCTAGAACCTGTGGCAGCAACACATTCGTGTGATACATGGCTTTAGTTCAAAAGTTTCATTTTAGATTTTTGTACTGCAGTAATATATTGTGAAAGGTTTCACTAACAGTTTTAAATATATTGTCATAACAAAATTATCAAACATTAATGGATAAATGAGAAAAAAATTAACATGCCTATTCGCTAGTTATATCTCTTCAAGTCTTGAAACTTTTTATTGTACGGCTTCCTCAATTTGAAGCATTTCAAGATTTTATGATGCATTGTTACTTTATTGTCCTTGATTAGATAAACTATGTGGAATGTTACTTATGTACAAAGAAGAAACCTAAGAATAAATTTGTGTCTTATTTAGAGAAAAAATTGTTTAGAACTAATTTCATTTACGAAAATAATCTCTATCGTCCGTATTGTACTTTTGCGATGTTAATAATTTGCAATTTTCAAATTTCGATGGTTCAACGAGAATTAAACACTTACTTACTCCGTTCTAGAAAAGTTATAAGAAAAATCGGGGCGTTTTTTAGAATGTAATTGTTAAAAAATTACCTATATTTCACGCTAATGTAGGCGACAACTATTCGTGCATGGGAATCATTGTGGGTAACCTTATTTAAAAACATCGCTGGTGACCTTACTTTCACTGAATAATTAGATTCAGTTCTTGAAGATACCAAGAAATCTATTTCGACTAACATGTCGCTTTGAGAACTCGCAATTAACCACATTGAAAGCTGCACTTCATGAGAAGACAACACTTGGAAGCATGTACTTACAAATTATTTTGAAGACTTTTGTAACGCACGAAGTTACTTCAATCTACGTTGTCACAAAAAATGTGACGTTTTTAAATCTGTCAAACGCTACTTTCCATGAAGGCCTCTTGTGAAGTTAATATTTAGCCCTACTCAAATATTCTTCTATGATTCATAAAATAAACAGTGTTATTTCAGGCATTAACTTATTTCAAGGGCTCAGAGTGAGGAACACAAAACTCTCCCGCTGCAGAACGCAGGGAAGGACGAAGTTAGGAGACATCGCGCATATAAATCCACCCTCCGGGAGGCTGCAGGACCCGCTGGGAAATTTCGTGCGAAGCTTTTCGAGGGCCCAAGGGTACTCGGCGCGAGCGAATGCACGTCCATTCTTGCCAACACTTTTTCAAAGTATTACACATGTTTACATTGAGCAGAGTAGCTAAGCCGTTAGCATCGCTGGTCTTCGAAAGGTATCGAACTGTGCTTACTTAATGACCTCGATTAATAATCTAATATGGTTTTTTTATAATAAGTAATATATTTAGTAAGTACTACCTTCCGGATTAATTACAAATGTCAGTTTTAAACACGATTTTATATAATCATAAGTCTTTGCTGATGTTATATCCTCTCATATTGCACCTCTTCAAATCTGAAATTTAAGAAAAAGTTATGATTTTTATCGTGAGTCAGGTTTATTATTTTCAGTAATAGAGACCTCGAGGAGATTAATATTACAAACATATGTGGAATGACTGCATTTCTTCAAAGCAATACTGAAACTGTTTACGTAATCCCTTGGATTTAGTATGCGAATTGTGTTGGCAATATATAATTTATTTTTTGTCTGTGTAAATTAGTACATATAACCTAAAAATGAATACACGTATAAACATTACCTAAAACAGACATTGAGACGACAATACAAAATGTTTACGTGACATTTACCATTTATTTGAAAATCACAATCACAAGCACGTTTGGGATTCTCATAAATTATTGGGGCATTTTCTGGTGACGCTGTTACATAAATACAAACAACACAATGACCGTGTTTTGAAACATTGTTTCATTTACAAACGTTCTTGTATAATTAAATGCGAACAAAAATGGTCATAAATACATTATGAAAAAATAAATATGTGAGTAAATTAGTTTATTTAATTTTTATCTTTTTGAAATTGTTATCTGAGTTTCTATGAAACAAACAATATGTGAGTTCTGTCACACCGACATCTGGATTTCTTTTGATACCTATAAATATATATCAAGATGGATCCATTAAATTGAGGATATCAATTAGGCAGTGCAGTGTAAGTCTTAAATACTAATAAACGAAACTAAAAACATGGAGAATCCTTTTTGCCAGCATTTTCACAGCTTATGAAAGTTACTTCCGTTGAATAATGAAATAAAAGGAAAAACGTTGCTTTAAATTGATGATTTAAATTGATCTCCTGAGAAAAAGAGCTTCAGAACTAAAAAAAGCCTAATTACTATTGCATTTTATTACTTCTTTAAATTGGAAGAAATTGATTCCAGATAATTAAAGACATCAATTGATATTTGCAATCAAACAATCATATTTATTTAAAACATAATAAATCACATTCGCTACGCTTTGAGGTCAGATTTGCCATATCATCAGGCATAAGTCCACAAGAACGATAATAAGACATTAAAATACATGAATCCACTTGAACACTGTTGAAAGATCACAAAAGAATAAAGTTTGAAATTTCCAAACCAATTTATTACAAAGTAGAGAATTGAATTCACCTTTTGAGAACATAAAATTAAAATTAACTGAAGAAATAATATGAGCATTATTTTTCTTCACATTTTCAACTTGTGAATTGATTTTAATTGTCTACTGTTATTTGCCAATGTATTGTAAAATAACGTTGTTTTATTAAGTATGTGTTTTCTTTGTAGTGAGCAGTTGACACCGCCAAAGATGAATATGATTGCCACATCCTGAGTTTTAATTAGAACTGTACATCATGAATAGAATCAGGATTCTTATACAATTACGATTTTTTATATTTCTATGTAGAGTTCTCAAAATTATGATGTTAGCGAATTGGTGATTCTAATAAAATATTCAAAATTTTCCTTACATATTGTGTACTCTATCATATACTTTACATATTTTGCTGAAATATTACATTTGTAACTAGCAAATTTTGGTGAAATTATTGCGTAAAAACATGTGATTAATTTTCAAAAGAAATTTGTATTAAATAAATCGGTTCGACTCACAATACCTCATGTCCAGAGGCGGCCGGAGTTACACGATTGGATTAACTTCCGACTACACTACCCTAATTATTTTCCGCGTCGTATGCAACAGCGCTGAAAATATTAACTTCAGATGTCGAAAATATCAGTGACATTGCGTTTCTTGAACTTAAATCGCAAATTTCTAGAAATATTGGTTGTCTCATTGCTGCCAAAAATAAAAATATACTCTTAAAAAGACTTAAACCCAGTATTCAGAGGAAACTATTAATTTTAAAGTTGATTAAATAAATATTGTATTATTGGGAATTCAAATTGTGAACATTTATTTCTTATTTGAAAATAGTTTATAACTGTGTTTGTACTTGATAAGTAAACTAAATGATTTTAGAGTACTTTGATTTCACATTTATATCTGGTTTTATATATTCTCACCGTTTTCTTTACATATTTTTGAACATATTTTGCAATTTCATACTTTGTATTTTCAGGACACTAGTCATCAAAATATGGCTTCATTCTTAAGAAAGGCCATTTTGATGACATACTGATTTATAAATGAACAGGTGAGGTAGTAGTAAAAGGTCAATAATCAGTGAAGTGCAGGAATCACGTGGACGACATTTGATTATTTTTCGTAAAATGTTTTCCGTAATCTTACAATCTGGGAACTATTGGATGAGTTTTTCCAAAATTCTGTGATCTACCTTAGACGTGAACGTATATTTGCAACATAAACGCAACCAGCTGTAAGAAGACTACATATACGACATACATATTACTATACGACCTATATTTTTTTATTACTTTGGCGTAAGTAGTTGCACGCCATTCGTTTTCAAAGAAGTTCATAGTTACTTATTTGAAATGTAAAACTCCAGTGAAACGTTTTCCCCTTGTATTTCTATTAACAAAACATGAAACCAATTGGAAAAATCTAAAATCCTACTAATTACTGTTTCTCTTTCTTGAAGAGTAAGCCAGCCTTCCTTGAAGAGTAAGAGTAAGCCAGTTAAATTATATTCCGCTTAGGTTCTTGAAACATTTTGTGTATCAGAGATTTTTCTTAGTGCGTTTCTCTTTTTATGATATTATTAATTGCCATAAAATGACAAATAATCCTCTTAAAGTTATTCCATGTACATTTTACTCGGGAAAATAAAACGAGATAAAGCTGCAAGATGGACATCCTGTGCCCTGTAACTTATTGTCAATCTCATTGCTACAATGAACGGCACAAGCCCTATAGCGCTATTGTATGGGGGAATGGGCCATAGCACATTACCTGAATGATCGAACAGGTTGCCTGCGGCCGCCAAGCACCTGTTTCGCATCCCTCAGCTTCCGGGATTGATGCCGCAGGAGAGGATTGTTGATGCCATTTGGGCTGATGGGGCTAGATGACGATGACCCGTCCGTGGTTCGCATTCAAGTGGTTACTCAACGGAGTGGGGTTCCCAGCCGCACCTCTTCAATCCGGGTGAATGCTTACAAGGCAACTAAGCTCTTCGGTGCAAGAGGAGGGTAGCAAGGATTCTTGGTTTCTGATTAATGTACTTCATTGCCAATATTCGTGTTTAAAAATAAACGGTTCATTGTCTTTATTTAGGGGATATATGTAGACTTTGAGGAAAAAGTAATTTTTTAAACTAGCCGTATCATAAAGTATTTGCCGTGCCGTCAAACTTTGTAAATGACACATTTACAAGTGCAGAATATTTGCACGTGATAATGATCCAACATACACATTGTTATGTCATTTCAAGTATGACGAGTCAATAATTAGCGAATAGAATATTCTAAACATTTTTTCCAATAGTTCCAACCTGATACATGAATCACATTAAAGAATTGATACGATTTCTTTGCATGCTAGGAAGTGTCTAAACAATTGTATTGTGTACTTAAACGCAGCTGTCTGAATTGTGACGATAACAGTATACCCGAGTAATACACAGATACAATTAGAGGCAGAGTTTTGCAATGTAAACGTATTTGAACGAGTTTTATCGTCATGTGAAAAATTTAATCACAGATTTTCGTTGTTTAAAATCCATAAATAAAAACTGTTATCACTATAATATTAGCAGATAGATACTTCAAACTTTTTCAAAAGTATGGGTATAAGGAATAGTAGAACGTGTCTGTGGGGTCAACCCGCTCTTTCTCTTCGTGTAACTTCTACTTTCGAACGAAGAGCACTTTCTTAGACGTTATCCTGACGCGACAAATGATCTGACAGAAGTTGGAGGGAAGGAAAAATGACTACTCGAGAATTAACGGCGAAAAGATTTGCTATCTGAAATGGAAGGGTATATGTCAAAGACGACTATTATTTTGCTTAAAACTTGACGGAGGAGAAAATTTGAGCTGTCGACCGCTTTTTGAGGTGAATTTCTTGGCCATCGAAATGCCAATTATAAATTTAATAATGGTGAAATGACAGGTAATTTATGATTGAATAAGATTCTGCGTTTTTACAACATTTGTATTGTTGTAGTAATAATAATATAATAAAATTATAATAGAATTGAACTTTTAGGTGACAATCTGGAATGTTCCAAGTATTAATTATGCATTTTTTCTTACCACTTATAGACCACTAGTCTTTCGCCTACAGTACACAGAAATCCAGAGGAATTCATGTTTTTTTCTTTTTTTCTTACTTTCTGTCTCTTTTTTCTTTCTTCTTTCTGAGAAGTCAAAACGAGTAATTTTCTTCGCGTCAAGCTGGGCGACTCACTGGATTTACTCACAAACACCTTTGACGCAGGCTGCATAAGCAATTCCTGTCCGCGAAAATACCCTCCCAGAAACAATTCAGTTCATCTGCGGAAGGTGAAAATCTGCTCCCACTTTCCTTGTATGACGGTTTATAAAAGACGCCTCGGCGTGCGGTGTCACAGAGGAGCTCGTTTATGATCATGTCTTGATCGTGTTCAGGCAAGCGGGAACAGAGTGAGCTGTGTGGTATTTGAAAAAGCGTTAGGTTCATCATTATTGTGTACTTTCTCTTAAGCTTCCAAACATCGTCGTGGTATTGGTGTTGGTCTGATAGACATTATTCCGTTTCCATGGGAGGAGACTTCTTAATATGCAGATTTGTTTTTGATCATTCTGATTGTGTGATGTCTAAACAGCAGTTGATAAAAGGCAATTGCAAAAAATGACCTCATATGTTAAGTCGAATATAGTCAAAATGTATGACTTCAGGTGAATATATAATGAAACTCGTGTTTGCATTTCCCAATTATAAGAGCAACCTTATCTTATACGTGTATGTGTATTTCTTTGAAGTGACATGTTTACAATTATCTATGTCCCCCAGATGTGCCTTATAGTGACATTTATCTGCATTAAAAATATGTCAAATCCATATTTAGAAAGTTTAAGTCGCATAATGCGTTTATAATATTTAATTCCGTTTAACAAATATCATATTATAATGTAGCATTAAAGCACAGTGTTGATAATATTAAGAGTATATGCTACCAGTCGATTCTACCAACACTAATCCTTTCAAAGTACATACTTCTGTCTGTTAGTGCATGTTTCTGTATATTTCGACGAAATTATTTTTAACCAAATGAAAGTCACAATTTGATCTACAGTCTCATTTCTTCCTAGTGTCTTTACGATTTTTCACATTTGTTACCATTACTTTTTCGTAAAATGAATATTTTTCGCGGCGAAATCTATGAAAGACGTTGCTGACATCACCCTTCCCTTCCGTGCCTCAATGCATCGCAGCTATAACGCGTGCTCTGTAAAGCGGAGCATAATTGAATCGGTTATTTGGAAAGGGAAATAAGTCGTTGTTCCATAGTTCTGAGAAAGAACTTTATCATCATCTTCTAACGTCACAGTTATCATCTCGGACAGTTATGTTGTACACAGAAGTTGTAGAACTAATTGTTATTGATGGCTTGGGCTACTCTGTAACTTCAAAATTGCATATCTGTCTTGTAAAAACCAGTTTTATACTCTGGATGTATTTCCGTCATAAAATAATTATCAAATATGTAAAAAACATTTTTTTTAATTTCTTCATTTTGGTACTTATGAAACAATGTAATCCTAGAATAAATATCCAACGATGTGAACTAACACATTGTGCTTTGTAGGCATGAGAAATTATCTTGCTAAATCAGTATCAGCAACTACTCATCATCGATTTTCACTTGAGTCTGTGGCCATGTCTAAACTCTCTGGTAGAAATTAAGATTTTCATGTGGTATGTATTAACCATTTTGTGAACATTTTTTTTTCTGTTGATTGGAAGAACAGCTAAACCATACAATTTCTTGAAAGGCAAATCTGGATGTGCCTTTCCTCTTACCAACATGAATGAGTACTTGAGAAACCCAATATACTCGTATGTACGCACGTGCCACGATGTAACCAAAAATATTCTCTATCATACACTAGCTGTTTTACTTGGAAAGAATCACATCAGGCTCACAATGAGGGCTGCCAGGACTCGCAAGAGGCTTGGTTGTCTTCTTAAAATTGTTCACTCATCAGGTTTTGAAGTCTATGACGTTCTCAGTGTCTATTACTGTTGTCATGAATCATTTAGGCGTTTCCTAGCTGATAGTACTAGTTCTTATCTGTGTTGATCAGAAATTAGTCCTGAACTTTTTTCTCTTTTCCAGTCATTAGAATTTTTAGTTAGAAATGGAACACATACTTTTATCTGGACAAGATTCATTTTTACATTGAAGAATAAGCTTGAAGAATAACAAAGAAAATGTTATCTCAACTCTTTTTACAAAAAAAAGTGGAATTTTGTTTGACTGCGTCATAACATGACGTGACACGTCATAACGTGACCTGCTGAACAGTTGCCTAGTGCATGAGCAGTTGCCTAACAATCAGAGGTAAATGTCACAAATTTCGACACATCTACACGTCCTAGAAGTTTTTAACATTTATTCTGAAAACACGTAAAATCAATTGTAGATCCAAAAACAACCTAGTCAAAATACGACCACCTTAATGATTCTTCTCGGAAAATTCGTCTCGGAAAATAAGTGAGAACTTTTCACACAGTCAGGTGATGGCCCCAACTCAAATTTTCCATTCAGATATGAAACAGAGGACAGAACGAAAGTAGTGTGCAATTCTGCAGCCCTTTGCCCACCGTTCTCCTTAAGCCCATCTATGGACGGGGCCGCGCCGCACCGTGCTGCCGTCCGCTGCCTCAGCCCGGAGCGGCGGACCAAGTTGGGCGGAGAGCGCGCCACGACCGCACAAAAGCCACATTTGCGTCGGATGGGATGGGGTGGCGGCCCCTGTCAAGCCACGCGGGGCGACCTTTGGCAATCGGCGGGCGAATACACAATAACCTGTTCGGCTGCGGGTGCCGGTGGCGCCACTGGCGCGGCGGCGGCGGCGGCGCCGAGGGCGGTGGCGGTGGCGCGCACTATTCTGCGTGGCCGAGTAAGAATAAAAGATTTCCGGCTCATGTCCCGCACAAAACGGACCGCAAGTGCGTCCGACCTCTCCCGCATCCCCGACAGCACACCGGTGCTGGCCGGCCGCCCACCTACGCTGCATCCTGAACGACCACCTCCTCCATCTCCATCTTTCCTCTCCCACTTCTCCATCCTTTCCCTTCCCACTTCGTTTAACCCGTCGCGACCTGCACTCCGCTCCGCCTCTTCCTGCCCTCTGCCCTTTTCCACCCAACATGCCGCGACATCTGCTCTCCTCCGGCCCGCCCTCCGGCCCGCCCTCCGGCCCGCCCTCCGGCCCGCCCTCCGGCCCGCCCTCCGGCCCGCCCTCCGGCCCGCCCTCCGGCCCGCCCTCCGGCCCGCCCTCCGGCCCGCCCTCCGGCCCGCCCTCCGGCCCGCCCTCCGGCCTGCCCTCCGGCCCGCCCTCCGGCCCGCCCTCCGGCCCGCCCTCCGGCCCGCCCTCCGGCCCGCCCTCCGGCCCGCCCTCCGGCCCGCCCTCCGGCCCGCCCTCCGGCCCGCCCTCCGGCCCGCCCTCCGGCCCGCCCTCCGGCCCGCCCTCCGGCCCGCCCTCCGGCCTGCCCTCCGGCCCGCCCTCCGGCCCGCCCTCCGGCCCGCCCTCCGGCCCGCCCTCCGGCCCGCCCTCCGGCCCGCCCTCCGGCCCGCCCTCCGGCCCGCCCTCCGGTCCACCCTCCGGTCCGCCCTTCAGCCCAACCTCCGGGTCGTCCTCCGGCCCGCCCTCCGGCACGCCCTCCGGCCCGCCGTCTGGCCCACCGTCCTCTGTCGCCGTTCCGCATTCGCACAAGCCTTCATCTCCTCTGCGTCACCGGTCTACATTCTGCTCAGCTCCCAGTACTTTCCCCAACGCAATCAACGAATGAAACCTAAGAATTACCATAATATTCTTCAGATTAAAAAGAATATTAACTTACGATATGATATAAGAAACACGTATTTAATTGAAAACATTGATTTTCAGAAATGAAACAGGACTTTCTTAACTCAGAATTAATATTATTTCTTTCGTTTTTAAAAATCCGAATATTATTATGCTAATTTTTATCTTTCATTTAAATATGTCAAGTCCTCTCGTATTTTGTACTGATATTTTCTCAATTTTGCACTTTTGATTGAAAATCTATTGTTAACAATTCAAATACGTATAGTGAGTGATTTATCACTCTTACAAACATTAATTTGCAATTAGGATATCTTTATTATGTTTTCAAACTATGATTTGCCTTAATTTTATTATTTAAGAAAAGCTTATACCATATTTGATGATGTGAATAATTAATTCAAGAAACGTTGCGTAAGTGTACCCAACATACGTTTTCAAGCTTCATGAAATAAAAAATTATTCTAATCATAGAGAAATTTGATTGCCTCTAACTAATAAGGGTTCATCACATCTTTAATACCAAGTTACTACGAACATTGTTGGTTGTTTTTTCAGAAACTTTATTTGAATATCTTCTCACTCTCACTTCTATGTTTTATCCATCGCCCCGTCCTGGTCCATTTCACATTCTATCAACGACATTTGTTCATTCTGTGAAACATTTCTTTTGATTTCTAGCTTTTGTGTCCCTGGTTTTCCGCTCGTCACCTCATTCGTTTCTGAATAGCCACCCTCTTCATTAAATGAGAGAGGAGAGGGAAAGGAAGATCACTCCTGATCCGTGTTGCGTTGTGTGAGGGGCTGCTACAGCATCCGTTTACAACTGATCGGAGGAGACGACGAAAACGACAAATTGGATTAGCTGGCTTTTATTTTAATACAAGAATTAGGTATTTGACTGGAGTAAGAATCCACGTCCGTCGGAATTTAGGACAGAGATTTAATGTACGATCCTGCGGCCTACAAGCTTCAGTTGCAGAGTAGTGACTTCATACGCAAACGAATTTGCAATTCACTAAACCGCCGCGGTATTTTCCAACGTACCCTCCCATACTCACGAGAAAGGGGCTGCGTTAACTACTTGTTCACTAGTGTTCGCAGCTTACTTTCCCTGACACAACTCTTATTAGTTCTCTCCCATTTACGATTCTCACATAAAGCGGTGATGTCCCAATGGACACCATTGCTTATCTCCATTCCTCCGCCCGTACTGTCAATTAAATTTTCCCAGTTCTCGCCATATCCCCTCTCGCCGTAACCACCACCCCTGGCGCTGCCGCCGTCCACCCGCAAAGGACTGGGCTTTCTCGCCGATGTAACCGAAGCATCGCCATCGCCACCTTCATCCTATGGGCATTGCCGTCTGCTGTCTCCATGCCCTCGCCGTTCTTCCTGTACGCGTCGCTCTTTGGGGCTGCGTTGCTGCCGCCGCCGCCGCCGTCGTCTCTGCCCTCGCCGTCCTTCTCTGTCCTCGGCGCTCGCACCAGCCTTTTTATTCCCGCCCTCGCACCCACCCCCACCCCCATCCCTCGGGCGGGGAGCGACCGCCCGGTCCAGTACATCGAGATGAGATGCGGGTCGCGATAAAATGAGCTGGGCCATAGCACGCGGCGCGGACGGCGCAGAGGCGCGGCTTTGCCGGCGGTTGGCCGCGTCATCAGCAGCGCTAAAAAGCGGAATTGGCTAATTTAAAAAACGAAATTCAGCATCGAAAGCAAAGAGGGAGCGGTGGGCGCGGCGCGGCGGGGCGGGAGGAGGCGAGGGCGGCGGGGCCGAGGGCGGGAACAGCGGCGCCGCGATGCTAATGCGTTGTTGCGGAGGCCGCCGAGGATCATTCAATCGTGACCCGACGCCACAGGCCCGCTCGCCCTAACTTCATCACCTGAATAAATTTTGCGTCAATATCACGGCAATCCATTCTAACTGACATTATACGAGTGAGCAGCACGGCTGTGTTGCGCCGGATAGTGGGGTCGCATAAGAGCGGCCGCTGAAACACAAAATTTGGAATGCGGCGCCGAGAGGCTGGAACGCAAATTGATTGGAGTTGCATGTGATCTCGTTTTCCGTTCCAGTTTTCTCTTCCGTTTCGATAAAGCGCTAGTATCGCATTCCCTTAATAGTTGCACGAGAATGGATGTGGATAGTATTATTTTACTTCTTCGGATGCGTAGTGTAGTGCGGACGAGTTAATACGGAGATTTTGACCAAAAACAAGTTTTTGCGAGTTCGTGATAAACAAAAGTGTCTTTTTCAGATTGTCTGTCGATCTGCCTGTGAACAATGTTAGCACCAAAACCGTTCACAAAATTTTTACCAAAACGGATATTATCCGTATGCATGATGTCAAAACCACTAGAATTTGAAACGGATCTTTAAATTTTTCACCGTACTTTACATAGAATTCCTAGAACAATTTAAAAATATTCTAAAAATTGCCTCAAGTGTTTATATTAAAATATTTGCTCGAGTGGGGCAAAGTAAATTTAAATTAATGGCAAAAATACAATTTTCAGTGAAATCTCAGATTTGCAAAAATTGCAAAAGTTAATTATTTCTTTTGATGCCCTCCCATAAATATTTTATTAAAGAAGGAAATTATTTCTTATTGAAATATCTTCTTCCATATTAGATATTTAACTGATGTAACGTTGAACGTTTTCAAACAAAAAGAATTTTTCGTATATTGTTTTGTGAAATTGTGACAAAAAAATACTAAACAAGAAATTCTCAAAAGCAGCTCCCATTTTTTAAAAATTTTATGTTACATTAGAGCAATATCTGCTCAATAATATGGCATAGGTTTAATTTTCAGTATAACTTTATTGCAAAAGTTCAACTTTTTATGTGACTGCTAGTATCACTGACTTGGGCAGTAGTCAAATGGATCAGAACGTTTCCCGGTATCTAACCCAGCGCGGAACAATATTTCTTGCGTGTCGGAAGTACTTGTAGAAACACGTTTTGAGTCAAAGAGACGATCTCATTCCGAAGTATGCTGCGATAACGTGTCATTGAGTTCAATTCAGAGAAAATTTTCTCACTGATTTAACTAATATTATATTACGTTACAAATAATACAAAGAAGTATGTGCTGTTGTAGCACTTGTAGATTGATTCTATAGTGAAGAGAGGGAAGAAAGTATGTAGTTGCTTCATGAATACACGAGACACCAGAGCACCAACTTAGTAGTACAAAAATCGATCAGAAAGGGTATAGCCGAATTAGGCGATGAAATGTGCCCTCAAATCAAATCAATAATTGCGATACTCATATGAAAGAGAATACAAAATGACGTAGATTCACAAAAAATCAGCCTCCTTGGGCAATCTGTTGCAGAGATTCAACGAGAAACGTTTTTTTCATGCTTTATTGTTTTCTCAGCTTCTTTTGCATATATTAGGCTGCAAAAAATGGAGAGACGGGTAAACATAGTTCAGTTTGAAGGTATTTTTGTCAACCAATTCTGACGCCAAATTCAAATAAAAAAAGAAGTAAATTTTTGAAATTTATTTTCGACATGACGTTAGAGTACTGTCTCAATCCCCCCCCCCCGTAAGATGGGTCTTATAACATTCTATAAGATATTTTTTTCAGATTTTTAAACATCGTGGATGGCAGAAAGAAAGAATTTAAACCAATTTTTTCAGTTTAAAAATTTGAAATTCGCGCCAAAATGTGATTGGTAAAAAAGTTTTTCCATTGTTTCAACCATTTATATTACAATTATTGAAAGTCTCGCTTACCAGGATGATTTTGAACTTTTTGATGACAAATGTTTGTTTCATGTGGAAAGTATTCAAATTATCGCAATAAAATCATCAAACCCCTTTTTTATATTTATCTATTGTTTCTAATGTAAATCAAATTACTCGGTTTTAGGTATATTAATCATTCATGTTTATAATATAAATCAAATTACTTAGTTGTAGATTTATTAATCATTGACAATTAGACAATCATAGACAATTAATCATTGTCACTTTCTTCAATAACTGAGATCGCACATTTGTTTATAACGTTCAACTCGAAATTTCTGTTTTTTCAACATTTCTATTTAAAAATACTTGTTTAACAATTTTCGCCAAGTAACGAGCGTGTACCAAATGTGTGTTTAAATGATCGCAGCTTTGTGGGAGCAGCATCTTAGGATGCCACTTCCGTTCGCACGTTCACAATATCGATCCCTCACGATATTCCCATGGTGGAAAGATATGGGTGGGCTCTTCCGGTACACCGATTTTTGCTTGTTCTGCGCAGCACCAGTTTCCGTCACGAACCATGTGACAACATCGTTTGAAAAGCGACATCAGACGTCGGCCGCCATGTTTCATGGAGAGCAAGAAGTGTTGATAAACATTTTTTAAGTGGCATAAATTGATAATTTTCAACGGTGACCGACCAAAAATAACACGATGAAAGGGCAATTGAAATAAAAAATGTTATATTGAAAAAGTGCTTATCTGTTTCCGTTTAAATTACTTGTTTCTTTGATAATTTTAGCATGTAAAATTCACGCTGATATTATGACGCACACTGGTACCTGAAGCTCATTGGCTGATTTCGGATACGCAAGAGGCTACCCATCTCCTTCCACCAAGGATATTCCGACTGAGTTTGATACATAATCGATGTAACACCTATAATATTTCATGTTCATATATCGTGTTTAAATATGTGCTTGGAAAAATTGTTTTAATCGATATTCAATCACAGTTAGGCGCGAATTTCAAATTTTTAAACTGAAAAAAGTGGTTTAAATTCTTTTTTACTAGCTTCGCCATTTAAAACAATTGAAAACAAGAAATATGGTAATAGTATAAGTCCCTAAAAATACCTCTTCATTTCTTTTTTGTTTGCTTGTAAGTGAGATTATTGTATAGCAGTTAGGTTAGCTGTATTGTGTTACTTTTTTAAGTACACTAATATTGTAGAATTCATTAGCCCTTTCTTAATATAATTTTAGGATCCCATTAATCTTTTGGACAAAATGACAATCGAAAAAAACAACATAAAATTTAGCAGCTTCCTATTTTAATGGAATTTGTTTTCTCGGAGTCGTGGAGCAATAAAAATAGGAAGATTCCTCGTTCTTTTCGCGTTTCTCTGCCCGGCGTATATGCAAAACCGCTCGCATCGCGGAAATGAGCTTTTTAATAGGATTATTTTACCTACAAAGTCCTTGGTAATTGCTTCGAACTGCATGCTACTAGCAATGCGACGAATTATAAAAGCGTTTAAACTTCTTGTATAAATGTCCAGTTAATTTGAATGTAAGTGGGTGCCGTACCCGTTCAACAAACTCACTCGAAAAGCTTGCTGAAATCAAACCTCTGTCTACCACAGAATCTCTCTTAACCGACAAGCACTTCGGCTTACGTCCTTCCAGTGCCACTCACAAAGCTCTTAAAGTATGCATTAGCATTGAATTCGCTTTTAGAGCGTAAAATATTTTGATTTTTGAAAGCCATGAAATATGAAACGAAATTAATGAAAGGTTTCTTTTTGTTTTTTAAAGTGAGAACTGTATCTATCAGTCCATTCATAATGATCACACCAACCACTATTTTTCAGGCGAAACGGAATTCCTTTATATTCGCTTTCTGTGTAATAAGCTTAAAGTCTCGTTGATTATCATCTTATTATTCAATTATTTTTCTGTAATTTCAGAGCGATACACAGTTTCATTATTATGTTTGTGAATTGCAGGAAATTGCAATTATTCCTGAAAATATGAAATGAACGTGTATTGAAGCGGTAACAAAAAAGTAATAAAACGCCGTATATGATAAGCGAAATGATTTAATTTCCTGAGCGTAATGCACATGTTTTATTGTAGAGTGGATTAAGATTCTAACATTGAGGAAAATTCAAATACGGTTAATTGGAATAATTGATATGTTTTAAAAGTCAAACAGGGAATTAGTGTCGTTTGGTGCAAACTACAAATTAGTTTGTGACCAACAAACTGGTAAATTGTTCAAGCTGGCCATCTTTTCGGAAAGTACACACCCAGTTAAGTAAACTGAAGAGATTTTCAATCTGATTCATTTCAGAAATCTTTTCAAAATTCTGTTTTTCATATTGGCCGTCTGGACACGAAATTAAAAGTACGTGCGCGGACTATGTTAGGAAACAGTGTAAGAAAATGGCAAAGCTAAAAGCCAAGTTTAAGAATAATTGATTTTTTTTACAAACATTACATTTTATGGATTTCTAAAAAAGGTTTGCAAATGTGAACGTTTTAATAAATGAGTAGAAAATAAATGAAAAACACTGAAAATAGATTGAACTGAATTTAATTTTACAAAAATACTCGTTTAATATCTAATTCACAAGAAGTTGTCTCGTATGTCATGCACATAGTCCATATATTCCAGTGCGACAAAAGTCACACATAAAAGCGTCTTTTTTTAGCCACCGCATATTCTACAAGAGGCCAGAGTGAACTTATTGGACTCATCACCCATAGTTCTTCTACAGATCTCCGAATCTTTTACATTGCAAAATATGTACTCTGCATCTTCACCTGGGAGGGAAGATATCCCTCGTAGAACTTCCAATTCGGAAGAGCCAGAGGACATGTTTGATTCCACGCCGGAGGTGGAATCTTTCTTTCGCTTTTTGTTGAACTTCAGAATTTTCTTAAATCTCCCTCTTTTCGACTTCTCTGAGATTAAATTCTGAAATTGTCTCCTGACCTCTTTCTTCTTCCTGCCCTCTCGAACTGATTGGATTCAGAATAGGCTCTTGATTTTTATTAGACTCCTAAGGTATAAGGAGTGCCAAGTACTTTGTTTTTATTTTACAGGACGAAAAATTGGGAACCCGCATTAGGAATCTTTGGGGGGCTTGGGTTAGGCACCAGCGTATTTATAGGCCATATGCTAATAACATTTTTACAAAGTAAGTAAAATATATTTATTGTACCCTAAATCAATAGCTTGTAACGTCCACTTCAAAATAATGTAATGGGTAGAAAACTAACCGATGAAGTAGCGAAATCGGCAAGTGAAAACAAGCACTTGAAAAAACTTTGCTTTTCACTATTCGCACTAATGGCCGACTGTCCGTCAACAAGTGAAGATGAAGACACTAGCACTTGACTGGGTTGCGGTCTTGCAGGCAACTATTATTTTAGTACATTTCTAATAGACAACTGTACTCCATATAGCTGTAAATCAAGGGGGTTCGCGTTAGGCACCGCGCCCGGGCTTGGAATACTTTCCTCTAATAAAATTATTAAATAGCTAATCACCAAATTTCATATTTATATCCCTATAATTGCACATTTTATGACGAAAAGGTGATAAATACATTAATTTTGAAGCAGAGGGCAATTAAAAATTCATACAGTGTGTGTAATTAGTTCCGTTTGCGTAGTGAATGTTTCGTCGCGAGAGGGATGTCCTCCCTGATTGGTTAGATCCGGCGCCGATCAAGACGTCGGCTTGTGGGGATTTTCATCTTCAGGTATCTCCTCGAGTGGGGCACAGCCATTTCTGGACATTGTGCGGAAGTTCAGTGATGAAAATGTGTACGAAGAAAAAGTAGGAGAAGGAAGAGGAAGGAAAGATCGCGCACGGTCCATGGCCGTCTGTTAGGACAATACTTCCGTATTCCCCTGAAATTGAATACCACATCTCACACATCCCGGGAGACCGGCAAAACTTAGAGCTTGTCCTGGCTGGGGCGCTGCTCCGCTGGTGGGAGATACCTGTTTAGGGAAAACCCCGCTAGCCGACGGTAGTTGGGCGCCGTATCTCGCCATATCGAAGACCACCGCCAACTCTGGAGAAAAACACGCACTACACGTACGGGACCAATGACCATAGTAGTCGACGCGCCCGGAATCACTAACAATCAGTTAATCAATCAGCCTGGTATTGATCGAAGAAACCACGAAAAACTACTATCAGACAAGGCAGCCGCTGGAAATCTTCCTCAGACAGCGACTGAATTCGACCTAACTATTTAGCTTATGTCGAAAATCCGCCACTGTCATGACTCAACCCCTAGAACGTCCCGGTGTGAGTCGTTACAGAGACAGCGGCAATGCTGGCTCTGAGATAAACTCAGCCGGTCTTGTTCTTGGATTACAGATTTTCACAGAATGAAATATTTGCTGCATTTAGAGATCGCAATTTAATTTCTAACTTTTTACATTCTTTCCAGTAAACCTATTACAAAAAAAAGATTATGAATACATCTCTGGTGAATTCAAAACTATAAAATGGACCATAAAATGGCGGCCATTTAATGACATGTTTACTAAGTGTAGAACAGCGCGCCAATATGTATTAATTAACCGTATTCATTTAGTACAATATTGAGCGTGTTTCTAGACATGGCGATGGTTCAAAAGCACCGAAAAAGCATATACATTGAGTAAAATCATAAACATTTTACTGGAATAATTACAGAATAAATATATTATGTTATGCGGTTCAATTATTCATAAATTCAATAATATTAATGCTAGAGATATTAGAATGTATATGTCTCGCTAAAGGAATATTTGAACTCGTTATCATTCTCATGATACTGACGAAGGAAATTAGGATTAAAAACTTTTTTGGAATACTGAACATTTACCCCTCAAATGCATGTCGCGTGCATCTTAAATGAAAGTTTTCGATTGTTGAATGAGGTAATATCCTTGATGCAACTAAAGCAAATACACAAGCGTCTGATGAGAATAGGCCTGTCAAATAGTATAATAAAAACTGCGATGATGTGTAATGTTTTAATGCAGAAAATGCAAAAAAAAATACAAAACGTGAAGAAGGAAGTACGATAACGCTGCTGATATTTTACAGCGTTGAGAATAAAATGCACAATATTTGACAAGCCAAGAAATTGTTTGAAATTTTCAATTTGGTGCTACATCTAGCAAAACATAAAATGTTATCTTGTGAACTAAATATTGTCAGAGCGCCAGAAAAGTGATACATCGCTTTTTTAAAGATTAATGAAGAAATATATTTACGAAATTATTCTGAATTTACTAGTAAATATTTCATAAATTCAGTCTATGTAGAGGATCTCACGTTTTTTTAGTCGCAAGATAAACGTGCTTATTCATATTAAAATCGTTCTCCCGCAAAATAACACCTTTGAAGATGTTTCACATTTCGTACGCAACGACGATCTACGAATAATGAATGTCAACTACAAATTTATCAAAAAACATATATCCAGTATATTATTGATCCTTGTGTCATTCTCTTGAGTTTTTGCGGCAATGCAAAGAGAATACTTAAAGCAAAATCTTGAAGTGAACCGAACGTTAGCTAAATCTTGACGGAACACGAAGCTACAATGGAGCAGAGCGAGAACACTCTTAAAGAAACACAAGCCTCGGGGGAAACATCCAATCTGCGGGGCTGGGAAATCGACCTCGTGACCTTGTGCTCTCTTGAACGCGAAGCCGCCGCGCCAACCGCACACATAACCCAGTCAGCAGAGGAGGGAGATAGCGGACTGTGCTGGGCAGCTCTTGGCGCCGGGATGGGTGGAATGAGTTACCCCGGCCTCGCAGCTCATTAGCGGAGTCAACCGCGATAGCCCCGACCATTCGTCCGCCCACTGCCCACTACTCAACCCACGAACACCCACAACACACGAGCGAACGAACGAACGAACGAACGAACGAACGACCGATGGACCGACGGACAGACCGGCCGACGGATCGACAGAGTGACGGACAGACTAAACGAACGAATGAACGAACGATTGACCTACCGAGCGATATATGATAAATAGAGAGACAGAACGACCAACCAACCCCTGGAAAGAGTGATCGACGTCGACGGAACGGCCGACCGACGGAGCGACCGAACGACGAACCGACTGACCGATGGATCGACCGACCAACTGAGCAGTTGACTGAAGGACCGGCCAACCGACCGGCCAAGAGATCGACCCGTCGACGCTGCATTCCCGCCGCTAAAAACAGCGTCCGCCATAATCATCTGATGGTAGCCGTCGCCGGCTTTTTTCACGAGCCCCGTGAATGGCTGGCGCAATGAAAAACCGACATCGCCAAGCAATATTTAAACTCCACTTTTGAATGCACAAGTTCCCTCCGGAGACAGATAATTTCGAGCCGGCGCGGGCACGGCGTTGTGTTCGCGTACGGAGAGCAACATGAATTTCGAAGCTGCGTTCCATTAATTATTCACTCTCGGCGACGGTATTAGAAAGACGCAGCGTTTAATGTTCCGGAAACATTTCACGAAGCTACTGCCGTACAACAGTTAACCACGAGGAAACGAGTGAGTCGGGAGACGAGTCGATATGGTCGGACGTGGTGAGAGCAATTTCGCCGAAAATGCCGTTTGTTGTTCTTTTTATTCGAGGCGTTCCGTAAGTGTGTGCATCTCCGTGAAGAACTCGCACCACGCCTCAGCGCAAAGATATCACGGGTTTGCGTGAGATTTTATACTGATGGTTTCCTTCTTGGATCAGTTAAATAGGAACGATGCATCGTTAAGCGTGGTTGTGGACTTTTAGGAAGACAAAATATGACGCCACAAGACAAAAAATAGTTTTACAAAGTGACGTGCAATGCACGCTGACACTGCCTGTCCAGCTTGGTCTCGCACACTATCCGCCCTTACCCGAAGCCTTAACTTGCGCCCTCTCACGCCGGCCTCTCACGCCGGCCTCTCTCGCCGGCCGCACTCGCCGGCCTCACTTGCCGCTCTCAATCGGCGGCCTCACTCCGCTCTCACTCTCCGCTCTCACTCGCTACTCTCACTCTCTCCACCGGGAGCGGTGGCTCAGTGCATCAACTGATGTCACTGCAGCGCCTCTGACCGGGAGGTCCTAGGTTCGAGTCCTGACGGCGGAAGAATTTTCGTCACTAGCTTTCCAGTTAGGTCGAATTCAGTCGCAATCTGGAAGAGAATTCTAGCGGCCGGCTGCTCTGATCGATAGTTTTCCGTGGTTTCTCCGATCAAAACCAGGCGAACACCGGAGCAGTACCCTACCAAACGGGCCACGGACCGCGCGCGATCTGTCCTTCCTTTTCCTTGTCCTATCCTCTTCCCTTTCACACACACACACACACTAACATGCACTACACTACCACACATTCTGGGAGATCGGTCGGGAGCGAAGAGCTTGTCCCAGCTGGGGCGGTGCCCCGCTGGTGGGAGAGTCCTGGATAGGGGAAACCCCACCAGCCGACGGTAGGTCGGCGCCGGATGTCGCCATCCAGCGGGGGAAGATCACCGCCATCTCCCGAAGAAAAAACATGCACTACACTAACGGGACTAATGACCAAAGCAGTTGACGCGCCCGGAAACAAGAAAAAATCAATGAATCAATCTCACTCTCTCCCCTCACTCGCCGGCCTTACTTGGCTCTCGATCACTCCGCTCTCACTCGCTCCTCTCTCACTCGCTCCCCTCACTCTCCGATCTCACTCCGCTCTCACTAGCTGTCCTCACTCCGCTCTCACTAGCTGTCCTCACTCCGCTCTCACTAGCTGTCCTCACTGTCTGCCCTCACTCGCCGCGCTCACACGTCGTTCTCACTCGCCGTCCTAATTGGCCACTCTCGCTGCCCAAATTTTAAACAATACAATTATGGTAGTAATACGTTATAATATATTTATTTTCCCTCGTTGTCTTGGATGTGAGTTTCTTTACTACCTCGCACATCTGGAGATTATGCCCGAAGTAGACTTTTAAAATTAAACATGTCATTCGCGAAAAAAATTGTTTGAACTGCCTATTTGTAAATTCATTCAGAGACAATTTTTTACGTGCATTATGATCCTTTCTTTAAATACATCGTATGCAAAAACACTTTTTGTAAAGACAAGAATATCAGAGAGAATTTAAAAATGCTAATTTTACGTAACAAAGTTCATATATAATGTTTCCGTTTATTTTTAAGTTGTCAGTTGTATAATGTGAAATAAATATAAAATTACACTTCATTAGTTAGTTCCAAGAACCTAGGAAGTACAGGAATAAACATGTTTTTCTTTAAGAGTTTTCATCATTAAAGTAGCCTATTTTAGATTCAAAAGGTGTATTTCTGGAGGAAGAAAATACCTTCGTGTTTTTCGACCTGAGACTATTTTTAACGCATTGTAGAGACTTTGTCAGAGCCTCTTATTTGTCTAACTGTTACAAGGAAACCACACTGTAGTATTTTTGGGGTTCTTTCGACCGTTTCCCTCATGCATGGCGCCTCGGGGCCGAGTTCGGAAACATCAGAGCTAGCCCCGAGGCTGCAGCTAGACAAATTGTAATGGATCGACTCCCGGAATAACTATCGGCCTTCCCTTTACGTGGGATCGGAGGCCAATTGCTCCGGACGGCAGCGGTGGGATTGTTAGTCGGAGAGAGGACAGTTCCCAATTTATCCTTTGCCGAGCACCCACGCGCACAGCGCCGCGCTCTCTGGCCCCGCCTCGCCCCGCCCCCTCCCACCGCCTGTCCCCGATACCCGATGCGGATCGTGAACGCCCCTCACACCCCTCCGCGCGCGGCCCCGAAATGGGCCCCGTAACCACGGCTGCGGCCATGCCGTTCGCAAAGTCGCTCTCGCTGCCGTTTTCTGTTCGCCGCTTCCCCTTGGACCGTGTCATGCTTCTTCGCCTTCCGCATCGGCCGCCGCCATTGTTGTTCCTTGGAAGTTCCTCCGATGGGCCCCGCGCCACGTTTTCAAACCATTCTTCTCTCCAGATTCCTTCTTTGCTGCATTTGTCTCAGATGCGTCATTGCCATCATTCCATTTCAGTCACCGTTTCTTCTGCTCAGTCTCTTCTTGAACGATGCATTCATGATGCCTCATTTTCTATCATTCACAGTTTTCTCCATTTGCCGTCTCTAGTCCCATTCATGAATTTTACTTTGTCCTGTGTGTAGTACAGAAAAAGTTAAATAATAAAAATATTCGGGGACAAGATTTTAAATAAAACACTCGTGTGGGTGCACCTGATTCCCAAAAAGTAGGTTTTCATAGCCGTTTGTCTGTTTGTGTCTGTGAATGAAAAATACTAGTGTTTAAAAAGTACAAACTATTTTCCTGAAAATAGATGTAATTTTATTGCCCTCGCCGAACTCGGGGTCTGGTGAATTTGAAACAGATTTTTTTTATTTTAAGGGTAATTCTTATAATTCTTGTAAAACATTTTAAAAATATTATTATACAATCCTCTAAATGTTGTCTTCCAATTTTTCTCAAATAAATCAAAATGCACTTTGTAATATTGCAAAAGTTTAATTTGTATTAAAACCTCTGAAATTTTGAATATTGCAAAATGTCAATTGTTTTCGATCCTGTTCTACACTTTTATAAAAGCTTGAGATTTATTTTATAATCCAGGCCACTTTTCAATACGAAATCTTCAAATAATTTAAAAGTACGTGTACTTTTCACTTAAAATTGAAACAAATTGTGACAATTTTCCTGTTGAGTGTACAGAAATAATACCGACGACATACTCCGAGTTTATTTCAAAGACTGAAATGTGTACAATTTCCTGCAGGGGCCGCCTCCTACTTGCGATCGACTGGGCGAGGCGTTAAGGGCCGGACTGAGCCGTGTGGTGCGAGCAGCGGCTGTGTGGTGTGTGAGGTCGGCGCGGCGCGGCGATGCGATCGCGTCGATGCCCCAGGAGTGATTGGGTGGCTGAGCGGTTGAGGCGTCAAGAGGCAAGCGCTCGCAGCGGGTTGTTGGAGAGGCTTGAGCCGGGAACGCGCAGTTGCTGCTCGGCTGATGGCGCACGCTGGGCGGGGCATGTGGCGCCAAGCTGCATTGCTTTCGAACTCAATTCTAGCATCATTGATTGATTGATTGATTGATGATTTCGGGCGCCTCAACGGCTGTCGTTAGTTCCATTAGGGTAGTACATGTTTTATTGCGTGGGATGGCGGTGATCTTCCCCGCTGAATGGGGAGATCCGATGCCTTCCTGCTCGGCGGCTAGTATAGTTTTCCCAAACAGGTATCTCCCAACAACGGAGCTGCACCCCAGTCAGCCCCAGCTCTAAGTTCCTGACCGGTCTGCAGGCATGTGTGGTAGTGTAGTGCATGTTCGTGTAAATGTTTGTAAGGGAGGAGTGAGGACAGGACACGGAACAGGAAGGAAAGATCGTGAGCGGTCTATGGCCCGTTTGTTATGTTACTGTTCCGGAATTCGCTTGAAATTGATCGAAAAAACACAGAAAACTACCGATAAGAGTAGCGTGTTGATGTCCTGAGCCACGTCTCCCGGTCAGTTCCAGTATCGCGCCGTTGTCGACCGTAGTGCAGGATAGCAAGCGAGGTACGTGGCGTAGTTGTAGTTGTACATGGAATTGTAATCAAATACCCTAAAATCGAAGTCATTACACATAACTAAACTCCAGTAATAGCCAAATAGGCAACTGTGGTAGCGTATTGTCGAATTGGCGTGACTGAAAGCAGACTTGCATTTTACCTTCTGTTGCTAGATTTGTTCGCGTATCTAGCGCAATGCAGCGAATTGGTGACCGGCTGCTCTCTTCACCCAGCGTGTGACAGCAATCATTCCTTACGGCCACGGTATGGCTTGACATTCCTCGGGTGTGATGGCGTCAGATTTGAATCCGCCTGGGTGACAGCATTTTCAAAAAGATATCAGAACAAAAGTTTCAAAGAATTGACTCCTTTCGTTTTTGACAGAATTGCACAATACACAGAACTATGGGGCATTGGAGGGATTTCATGCAAAATGTTTGAGATTTTCAAACATTAAAGTTAAAATTTTTTTTATTTCTCATGATTCGTTCAGTGAAAAATATTTTCCTGTCGTTAGTGGGAGAGAACATGTAATAATTTAAATTACATAACCGTTTCAACAAATACGAGAATGTATGTAATATTGTAGCATCTGTAATTTGTTTTATCGTATGTGTAATATATAACATGTTTCAACAAAAAAACAATGCAATTTACAAGCAACCTTTGTGAAATATTTTTGTTGACTCTGAGGTATAGAATATTAAATCTTATGGGAAAAAAATCAGATATTATGATTCGTGTGGGTGCATCATATTTCATTGATGACAACTTTGCTGAATACTCTTCTTGGAGAAATATACTAGTATTTGTTTCTTTTCGCCAATTTTTTTCTCATTTCACAAGACTTTGAGATGTTACTTTCCTTCAGAGCTTCTCCACCTCTTAGGATTAACTATTACATCATATTCTATTTACTACAATCGATAAGAAATCTCTTCACATTACAAGAATGAAACGTTGTGGGCCAGTGATGAAACAGTTCAAAACAATAACTTTCAAACGATGCAATTAAATTGAACTTGAATAAAGAAAGTTCCTTTCGAACGTCAAAAAATGACAATAGGCTGCTTTGTAATTGCATTTTGGTAAACTCCACAGCATTGCGAACACGTGCACCCGATGTGATGGTGCGGCGTCAACCCGTGCTCTGTTTCGGATGCAGCTAACTGGACTCGCGCCGCAGTTTCCGTTCTTTCTGCCCCGCGCGAAACGACCAACAGTGCGTTTCGAAGGCCGATCGATATGAATGGCTCCGGCGAATTCGAGGGCGCAACGTGATCCGCACATTTTTCAGATAATAGAAAAACTACACAGCGCGGTTGTGGCAATATTATTGCTGTTTCCGGAATCGTTTGAGTCCGCGCGATGCAAAACGCATTTCAAACAAGTCGATCAAAGGTTGCTCGTTTCCGCGCCGCTTGTCAATGGCCGGTTTATATTTTACGTGAAGTGGCGGGTAGACGCGGGGCCATCAGTGGAGCGGGGCGGGGCGGGGCGGGGCGGAGGAAGGGTGGGAGGAAGGGCAGAGGGCGGACGCGGGTGGACGGAGGGGAAAGGGCGAAGGGGGAGGACGAGGGTGGCGCGGGTGGCCGTCGGTCGTGACTGAAGGGTGTCAATGATTACAGCGTATCTGCCAGGCACTCGTTTAAGTGGTAGTGCGGCGAGGAGGATGGGGCCCCGGTGACGGCTCTTCTGTCGACGCAGCAGTGTGCGGTTCGAGCTCCGTGACAGGCTGTCATTTACTATGTGAAGCAACAATAGGCCGTCGCCAGACATTCGCCCTCGCGCACGTTGTCCGCCCCGCCTTCCCCTCCGTCCCCCGCCCCTCCACGCCAGCTTCCCCCGTCGTTCCACCTCGCTCTCTTCTCAGTCAAACGTTGGCTGTCCTTTGCTATGATGCTCCGTGTACTGGGCGCTCATGTGTTCAAGACCGAGCAAACAATATTTCACGGTAAATTTTTAAGAGTACTAGCTCTGTAATAATAGTAAACTTGGAAATGTCTCATTTATATACAGGTATTGCACGAATACTTGAATATCCCATAAATTCAAAATACAGAAATAGATGTTCACGCACCGATATTTTGTATAACTTCGACAAATTTTTTCATCTCCGACAGTTCAAACTGTCAAAAAACACAATAAAAAATATGTATTTAAATTATTATTTTTCTCAAAGTTACTTTTGATCTTTTTGACAGAAAATTGGAACTATCATACAATATTATTTTGTTTTAACGTTTTCATTATAAGTGAGAATGTCGAAATACTATTAATCCTAACATTTGGTTTATGATATATTTTGAAGAACTGATAATATTATATTAATTATACAGTAAATAATAACGAAAACATGAAACGTGTGAAAATGTTGCTGTCACCGCGTTTCAATACGAAACTTTTTCTCGGGTCGAAATTGACACTATTTTAAGAGTAAAAATTAAATTCGTTATTTGCTTCAGATGTGTTGCCGAATAAGGAGTTTTTTTTGTAATTCCTGGTCTAGGTACTGATGTTTGTGTACTTGTTCAATATCATCTTACTCAGCTTATTGCTTTTAATTTATAATTTGAAATATGTAAATACTGTGCATGAATAATGAGTTTCTGTAACAAAATATTGACATTTCCTAATGGTTATTATAATGTTTCCAACATTAAATTTTATAATATTCATGAAAATATTATGGGGAAGAATGAAAATACAATACATGTGGCAAAATATTATATTGACATTTACATGACGATAAACAATAAAGTTCAAACGTCAATATACAACAGGGGCACTACAGTTGTTTAACATGTTTACATATTACATTTTCAGACGAGGAGAAAAACCACGGCGTATTGTTTGACCAATCATCTCTTTCCTCATGACCTTCGTAGTATTCTATTTTATCAAATCCTTAAGATGAGACCGCGAAACTATGGAAAGTGTGCGGTAGTGAGAAATGTCTTAGGAAAACGAGTGTAGAAATGTATTGGATTATAGCGAATCCTCCTAAAATGGCCTCCTCGATTAAGCGGTCCCAAAATTTAAGAAAATATGCTCAGAATACACTTCTCCCCTATGATCTCGCCTATGATGTCACACAGAGTTTTTAACTTTGACGTTATATACATAAATAACCCCTTCCGCTAATTTCAATATCTTCGTGCAACCGATTAATTTTCCTGTAAGGCTCATGAAAATATTATCTCTTTTAAGCGACCATCATGCCTGGCGGCCAGTTAGATACATTTCGTTGATTCATCATTATTAAGCGGCTGCCTCTAGCAATTTTGAAATGCAATAGAATAATCGAACGAACCGTGGGTATTACTGTTGATTCAGAATATTCCTGCGATAGGACACGTTATCAGATTAAAAGGAAATCTCAAAAATTTGCATGCCGAAGTCAACAATGATTTTTTTTTCCACTTAGCGCTTTAACCAGATGATCTGTAATTGAAATGGATGTGTATTTGAAACAGTGTTATCTTCGGTTTCGGCTAGTTGCTACAGCTAAGGGGTCCGCACCTGCACACTGATGATTCTTCAGCTCCTGTATCTTCGAACTTAGATCGCACTAATATTGCTCAAAACGGTTGATAACGGTATTATTCCGGCAATATTGCTGAAACTAGTCTGAGTTTCAGCTAGCTCAGACTCTAATTTCCATCACCCGTTCTCCCTCCTTTTCCACTCAGTGCACTTGGATGCTGACGTTCAATTCAGAGTAATATTGTTCCAATCGTCAGATTTTGAGAAGAGCGACTAAATGTGCCACGAGAAGCAATACCGCACCCTCACTGTGGTCAGACATACCGCTGACACATACGGTACGCGGAAACAGACGTCCAGCGCGTATGCACTCTCGCATACGATGCAACGCTACGTCACATGGCCTTGCCCTTAGGCCTTTTTTACTTATTTATGGTCGCTTTTCATTTACTAAGATCATAGAACTACCAATGTGAATATCATCGGGGTAACCGTAACGGTATACGGACACACACAAGCGTACATGCGGCGGGCGAGATTCGAACCCACGATCCTTCAGGCGCAAGGCAGTTATGGCTCTTCAGCCTTAGCGAGCTCGGCTATCCGGGCTGTCCCCACGGTTTGTCTCTTTCAACGTGCACAGCGGCGCCGCAATAAGTCGGCATTCGACGTAACTATGACTTTTTTACAGATCTAGTATGGTTCTTTGATTAACAAGCTATTATTTTCTATGGATGTTTGTTAGTAGTTGATTCTTCGGAGACACATATTTAGATATATTGATAGAAGATTTCTATGCAAGAGCTTGGGAAATGGTCAGCTAGAACTTTGGAAATATTCATATAAGCCGATAAAATTACTGTTGCTGAAAAGAGTACAAAATTTTAGGCAGATGGAGAATAAGGTAAATGCAGATTTGAAAATTTTGCATTATTTTAAGATTTGAAAATTTAAACACAACCCAAACAAAGCATGGCATCAAGATTTTATTTGAATAGGAAACCAACAGACTCTCTGTTAAACTTGACAGTCTGCTTTAAAGCGATATAACTTAATAATTTTCATACATAATACATAATTGTCTTTGTTCCAAAGTTTTTGACCGTTCGCTTTCATAACGACGTTCAACCGACTAATCTGACTGGCACAGTGAAAGCCGGAATAAATCTGATTGATAAACGCGCTGGAAGATGATGGGATTGTAATGTCTATGCCGGTTATCGACTGAGTCGTGTTGTTTCAGCTGGGGAGTACCCCGTCCCAGTGTAAAAAGCAAGCAGACATTCGCCTTTACCTGACTTTCAACGTAAGAGAGATGCGATTTATCTTTGGGACATTACAACCTCCCAACTCCTTTCACTGAACCATTCTGAATCATCGGACTGACGGAGACAAGCCACATTTCAGGAAAATAATAAATTGCCTACTCAACATCAACCAGTCCACAAATACCATCTAAAATACCACAACTGAAATTAAGTGATCCCTTTGTGTGTAAAAGTAACCAACCTTTCCAAAAAAAAATAAACATCACTCAAGCCTTGCAGAAGACATGGACTGAAAGGGACATTACTAACAAGATTCATATCCAAGATTCGAGTTAATCAAGTTGTAGTTTTTTGTTTACTCCGAAAGGCATGGTGTACTTTCAATAACATTATTTGTGGATAAGAAAAATGCTAGAACACATAATACAGCGTACCAGGAAAATCACTTAATGGCACTTTGATGGTGAGAGTGCTAGCAACAGAAATTATGTTGGTAGCATGAGCTGCAACTGAAGCTGCAGCAAAAGAAACCGTAAATAGCGAACTTAGCACAATCGTAACAGATGTTCAAAATGTTGTCCCTATAATTTGTTTTACAGTGATCTGGTTGCTTCCAACATAAATGATGGCAACTGCGCAATGCAGATGATATGTTAGATACTTGAATGCTGACCTCTCTAGAAATTGTGTGCTAAAACTATCTCTCTAAACCTGTGCTTTGACGATGCAAAGAATTCGCTAACTAAACTATTAACTAGTGATAATTTTATTCATTAACATACAATGCGTTAGTATGTTTGTGGGTTGATTGGCAATGTGTTTTGTAATGTTTTATTAATACCGATTTTCAAACTTTAATCATTCATGGAAAAAATGTATTCATTCTATTTTTGATAATATGATTCGATTATTTTAGTTGTCAACATTATTTATTAAAATTGTTTTCCTTTTTAATCATGGTTCTAATTTATTATAATGGTATTAAACAATATTGTAATATGCTTATACATTAGAAATAAATATTTGATACTTTCCTCCTCCCTTTTGCACCATCCGTCTATTTATCAGCGATCTTTCCTTTCGTTTTCTGTTGTTTTTCTCATTCTATCACATTTTCCCTTTGTATTTCATTGCATTTGTTTAATCCTCTTCGTTTCCAGCGTATCATTCCCGCAGTCGTCCTTTTTAAAAAAAGGAGGTGGTCTTTACTTCAGCACCGCAATCCTGTCGGAGATAACGACTTGAGGAAAGGTCATGGCGGATGATGTACTGCGCGCCTCCCCCCCCCCCTCCCCCCTCAGTAGTCGGAATGGGAACGAAATGATCACGCGTAGTTCGTGAGCAGTTTCTCTTGTTATCACCCAGTTATTTGGCCGAAAGGAAACGATGAAACGACTTAAACTCCTGTTTGTCGGTTTCGACCCTGAGATTTCAGGTACAAATCTCTGTAAATCACAGACAACTTGTAACGTTCTTGGTTGGAAGTACAATGAGTTCAACCATGACTGTCTTATGAGCAGAAGCATAAGTTGTTTATTTTTTTAAAACAAAACTGACCGTTTTTGCAAATGCTTGTTTGATTCCTCTGACAAAGTGTAAATTCAATAACCTGGAGTTCATCAATGTCTTTGGTATATACGATATTTCATGGGCTTTATATTTAGAGTACACGTTACCTAACTTCGCCACTTTTCCCCATGCGTCACGATGAATACAGATTGCACATTAAAAAAATGCGGATTCTTCGGCAAAAATTGATAACATTTTCGGGAAACATTTTGTATATTCAGGACAAAAGGCGTTTAAATACATTATAATTCAATACACTTATGTTTGTTCAGTTCGAAATGATTAAGATTCACTTTATATTAAATCTGTGAGAAACAGTGCCGATTTTGATTATATTTTCATGCTCATTGTAGATCACGCTTCGCTCAACGAAAAGTAGTGATGCACCTCCGTTACGTAAATTGTTTAACCAACTAATAAAAAAGTTGGTCAACTTTTTTAAATATTTAATTGATGAATACTGTATTATGAATAAACGAGAATAAACCTGTGGAACAGAACAAACGTGCATTTAGTACTCCTCAAACATTAAAAATAAAAGATTCAAATAAATGTGAAGATTTTAGTATGCATTTATAAGAAAGGTAAACTAGTGGTGCTACAGAATGTCAGACTTTCTCCTAGTAATGTTTTCTAATTTTTTTGGTGTGTACTGGCTTTACAGTTTTGCCTCATCCTTTTCCTAGCTGCCATCTATCACTGCTCAAAGTACATTCTTTTAACATTCTCTCAATTTTTCGGTTTCCTAATTATAGAACCAAAATATTACTTTAAGAATATTAAAGAAGAGTAAAATCTCGACATAAATAACAATTTTCATTGAAAAATTTGAAGCCGTTTTTAAGAAAATGGCGTTTAAGCGTTACTGTAAATGCGAAATTTGAATCTCTTTTTCACAGGAATTTATTGATATTTCGAAAAACTACATTTAAAATAATTTGAGGTACATTAACTGGCAAATGCAATACTGTTTAAAAATCGCTGGAAATTTGCACATTAACGGCGAGAGAGATATTTCAAAAAAAAAAAATATTTGTGTAATTTAAAAAAACAACAAAAGAATACACCACAATGAACTTTGTCATTTTAACAGTGCAGTTAGCACTACCCGTTGGAGAAAATTGAAGAAATAATTTGGAGCATTTTTGAGAAAATTTCGTTTGAAGGTTCCTGAAAATGCGGAATTTTGAGCTCATTTTCGAAAGCACCTAAACCATGCGTGCGATCTTTTTCAAATTGAAGAAACCCCTGTACATCTGGCTGAAGTTGAAACTTTGATATTTTGAAAAACATTCTTTAAAATTTAGAAGTACTTTACATTAAGCACTGCGGACATTTTCAAAATTTTCTCAAAAGCGGCTCCAATTTTTTTCTTTAGATTTCTTGTAAGAATAGAAATGCACTTATAAAGGTGGCATAAATTCGATTTTCACGATTAACTCTGAATTTTCGAAAATTGAAAGAGTTCGAAATATTCCCGGCGTCTTCATACAACTACAAAATTAAAGATTGAGATTTTCCCTTCGAATGAAATTCGTTGCTCATAATTAGTTCTTTCATGAAGGTCATGGAGATTATTTTGAAAATTTTAGTAGTTTTCGTGCAATAGTGTATGTAATATTTTCAATTTTAACAAGTAACAAAAACAAGCTTTTCTCGAAAACAGCTCCAATTTTTTTCTTTAAATTTTTGGTAGGAGTAGGGCCAAATGCACCCTATCCGATGACATAAACGCTATATAGCTCTATTCTTTTTTTAATTACAAAAATATTTTTTGACTTGTCTCTTGCGTCAGTAATATTTACATTAGAGATTTCTTTACATTAATATATTTGAGTACATGTAGGGTAAATGATATCATATAACATTTCTCGAAAACTCAAAAGTTTTCTATGAAAATGAGCTAAAAATTACACATTTTCAGAAACACTGCAACGCTATTTTCTCGAAAATGGCCCCAATTTTTTTCTTCAATTTGTTTTCAACGGATAGTGATAATTGTACTGTTTAATATGACGTAAAGTTATTTTCGGTGTATTCGCTTGTTCTTTCAAAACATACATAAGTGTAATTTTTTTGAAATATCTCTCACGCTGTTAATATTCACATATCAATTTGCATACACTATTACATTTGTGAGTGATTCAAGTGCTTTAAATTACTTCAAATGAAATGTTTCGAAAACTCAATAGATTTCTGTGAAAAAATCTTCAAATTTCGCATTTACAGTAATGCTTAATCGCCAGTTTCTTTAAAACGTCTTCAAAATTTTCCATGAAAATTTCTATATTATCGAGGGCTTACTCTGCTTTAATATTGTTGATGTAACATTTCGGTTGTACTATTGTAAAAGCAAAAAGTTGAGAAAATGTAAAAAAATGCACTTTGGGCGACGATAGGTGGCAGCTGGCTAGAGAGTGGAGCAAGACTTTAAAGCTAGACCACACCAAGGAAATTAGAAAAAATTGCTACGAGAAAGTCTGTGACATTCTGTAGCACCTCTAGTTTTCATTTGAACCAGATGGAATAACGGTATATCTTAGAATTGTTGCAACTTATATTTTTCGTTGTATAATCCACTATGTAGTTTTGTGTAGATTGTGGCTATTTCGTATTTCAAAATATTCACCACGGGGATCTGCAGGGTCAATTCTTAGGAAACAGAAAGAGGCATTTGCAATTGTAACAACGGTATCTGCCATTAGTCATCTATAGTGCACTTTGGTATCTACACGGACGTTTACCCTTTCAAGTTTCTTCTTAATGAGTAATGAACACACATTGACTATCATTTACCAAAAACTAGAAACCGTTTAAAATTAAAGATTACAAAACACGGCTAAAATATGATCTTGACGATTCTAGCAATATCCATAATTGAACGAACAATAATGTTATGAAACCTTGGAAAACGTTTATCAAAATAATGGAAACCTTTAAATATGCTGAGAATCTATCTCTTGCCTCTGATGAGCCCCATCCAATCCCAAAAAATACGAAAATAGATTTGTTGGAGTTGATCCCTTACATGGACAACCAGTATGCTGAATTTTATCAGTCACTACCAGGGATGTGATTTTCATGGTTTAACTGCTAATTTTCTACGATCTTGAGTGTTCTTTGTTTATTATTTCATGATCTTTTTATGCGTGTTATTACGTACTGGTGCTGTGCATTATTTTTTAAAATTGTCTTGCGTTAAACATACATCACTCTGTAGCAATTTCATAAGCTTAATCCTTAACTGTGTCTTATTTTATGTTGTGATTAATACTAACAGTAAGTGCAGTTAGTATATGATAACAAACAAAAATTCATGAAATAAAGGTCTATCGTACCAGTATACTAGTAAAATGTAAGATAGGAAATAAAATACATTTCTATTTGCGTAAAATTAATATATTTTTTAAAAGAGACCGTTATTACTCCAGCGCTTCATTTACGAAATGAGAATGCAAATTAAAATAGTAAATCCATAAATTAAAATCACTTTTTTGAACTCAAAAATTATGTTTTTCTACACGTTTTTCTTCCCCATACTTGCTTTGCTTAGTTGTAATTGACAATGCATGCACAGATGTGTATTTTGTGCTTCGCATATTTTATGCAAAAAATGTGATTGGTTTCATGGGAGCACTTCGTACGATGTAGAAAGAGAAATCGTCTTCACATTTTTAAATATTTTGATGCTAATTAAAATTTTATATGTTGAGAACAAACAACGAATATTATTATTATTATTATTATTATTATCATCATCATCATCAGTGCTGAGTGAAATCCATCTCAATTTTTTATTGAAACTATGGATCAATAAGCAGTCCAAATCGACCCTAGGGGTCGATATCGGCCATTTTGGGAGTGGCTGCCTTAATTTATGATTGCTTCATAATGAGCAGCATGTTGTTGTCTAAAAAATGCTATTCCGTGATCGATTGTAAAAAAAAGTCAAATGAAGAGAGACAGATCGAAATGAAAGACACCTTTTACGTAATTTCAATATAGTCAGTGCTAGTACGGTGTGCACTACTAATTTCTAAGTCACTGCGAGAAAAATATTCTTAAAACTATCCTAGCTTTAAATTGAACATTGTAAAGAGAAATAATGTCTTTAAAGATGTTAATTGACTTAAGAGACAACACTACTAGGTTTATTGAAGTTATTGAAGTCCTGTAAATGAATTGACAACCCCAAAACTGTGTCGAGTTACATGAAGAAAGAGTTATTAAGGCATGTTCTACTTGAAAGAATTTCTGCTGCACGTTTTCATTTCCGTTATGCACTTTATATTGAACAGTAAAGCTAATTTCTAAATCCACTTGAACTTCCAGGTAATGTGTTTCTATTAACGCATAAGGATCTGTAAATTGTTCAACTTGGTATTGCGCTGTGTATATGCATTGCATGCATTGCATGAGTTGTCACTAAATAGGAGAAGAGGATAAAGCGCACCAAATTCGCATACGTCCGCTCACCTCAGCTGTGTGAGATATTTGACAATCTGTGGCGAAGTACTGTGTATTTATATCACATTATTCAATATATTTTCTTTTATTGCAGTTATAATGATACAGAGCTCTTACAGCCCTTCTTATACACACACCAATGTTAAATTATTTGATGACTTTATTTGAAAATTATCATATCTGCGTGTTGACAACAGCAGTTATTACGATTATGAAGTATTAGCGATGGTGGCTTAGCTGGTAAATATATTGATTATCAGTATTTTGGGTTCTGTACTAATTTATTAATTAATGGAATTGTCACAGATTGATGGACAGATTCGGGCAGTTTGAAATTCAGTAATTGCTTGGGGATATTATTTGCGCAATATTTCTGTGCACGCGGTTTATTCCTGGAAGGAAATTATAAATATTTAATATTGAAGGTTAAAATAAAATATTTAATTGCATCAGTGGTTAACTTTATAGGAAACTGGATCTATTGTGCACTCTTTTGTTAGTGAAGTGTTAAATATTTGGAATCAATTCAGTTTTTAAGGTCAATTTCACCATGAGATTAGGGTTCAAATTATTGAGCAAAACTCGAAACAACAATACTATTATTTTTACATTTTATGCCATGTATTAAAGATTAATTTGTTTTCAATCTGTTGCTCTGTAACGGTGTTAATCACAGTTGAATTTGCGAATATTACATTATTTTTCCTTCCACTATAATAGAGAAAAGTGTATTGCGAAAAATGTACATGTGTATGAAACGAATTGTTAATTTTATATGGAATGTATTTAATAGAAAAATGACAAAAATTAAGATAACCAAGTAGTTTCGAAACCTTTCGCTCCTCTCGACCAGGGGTACGTTCTCCTTCAACTCATTGTAGTTTTCGCAGCCACGTGGTTTATAATCCCTTGAATGAATGCCTTCACCTTGGTCGTCTTTTACATTTTTCTTCACATATTCAACAATTTTATAAAAATACTTTCGTCTCTGAGTGTGTCCGATTAATTAATTCATCTCTTCTTTTGGTTGAAAGTGCCTATAATGTTCTTCATTCTTCTGTTCTTAAAACGTTCTCACTGGTAACTGTATCACACCATTTAATTTTAATAAATTTTTAAAGCATCATACATAACTTTAAGCATCTATTTTTCGTTAGATTCAATAATCAGTCTCTCTGTCTCTCTCTGCCTCTCTCTGCCTCTCTCTGCCTCTCTCTGTCTCTCTCTGTCTCTCTCTGTCTCTCTCTGTCTCTCTCTGTCTCTCTCTGTCTCTCTCTGTCTCTCTCTGTCTCTCTCTGTCTCTCTCTGTCTCTCTCTGTCTCTCTCTGCCTCTCTCTGCTCTCTCTGTCTCTCTCTCTGCCTCTCTCTGCCTCTCTCTGCCTCTCTCTGTCTCTCTCTGTCTCTCTCTGTCTCTCTCTGTCTCTCTCTGTCTCTCTCTGTCTCTCTCTGTCTCTCTCTGTCTCTCTCTGTCTCTCTCTGTCTCTCTCTGTCTCTCTCTGTCTCTCTCTGTCTCTCTCTGTCTCTCTCTCACACCGAACAAAATAAAAAAATAGTGTTAAATAATACAGTAATATGAAATATTATACTATCGTGCTTTATTAGCATTACATTTCGATTATTTTCACTTAAATAATTTTGCATCTATCACTAAATAACGTTACAGGAGAAAGGTGTTAGGATAATTCATTAAATGCATGGTGTTGGTTCGTAATGTAAGAAAAGAGTATAAGGATTTAATTTTATTTTGTACAAAATTTGCGTTTCATATGATTGGTGATCTATTTCACTACGTACGTTTTGTACACACGTAGTACGTGTCTATAATACAATCGGTGCTACGTTAATTACAAAAGTTACACGTCTTTAAACCTCCATTCAAAAGTAAGGAAAATTTTTTGTTTGTTAATCCGATGGCTGTGCTTTCTCGTGGGCTTCAAATTTTCATCATTGAGTCTCTTCCACTTTACGTAGTCTTTTATAGATTTAGTGTTCCTCATTATAGATTCCTCTCTTTGACGACTCATCATTTGAAAAATCGTTTAGTTTAAAGGGGAAATGTGGATTACATGTGAAAAAGCGTTATGACTTTTATGTATGGTACGTTCGCACTAGCACAGAAATGAGATAGGACGACTCTCATTACACTAGATCAGGGCTTTCCAACTGGCGGCCCGGAGGCCGCATGCGGCTCCCTGGATCTTTTTGTGCGACACACGACTGCTTTGAAACACTTTATTATACCAAATACAACCTTTTTTACTTATTCTGTTATGCATTTTTATAATCACATAGCTGTAATTATAAATGTGAAATAACACTCAATATTAGTGGTCTACTGAAGGTCTTATATTGTAGAGATGGCTGACAGGCTATAGATTGTATTATAATGCTTTGTATTGTTCGTCAAATCGTTTGCGTTTCCACTGTGAATTCCGAAAGGCGTCCACCTCCCTACTGTGACAACATGGACTCGTCCGACTACGCTACCTGATTCTTCTCTCTCTCTCACTCACTCACTCACTCACTCACTGTCGTTTAGTGGTCGATCAGTTTCTCAGTGTGTTTCGTTGGTTCACATCAGTTCAGTTTTGACACAGACTTTTATTGTGTTATTGTGTTTAAAACTTGAGGTGTGTCTAAAAGACACTTTGGAGAAGAGGAGTTATCAATTCTTGTTTTCGATTTTCAGTATGAGTCGGCCAAATGTAAAATTGAGAGTGAGAATAGAGCTTACAAAGACAGTTGGGAATTTGATTACTTAATTGCAATGAACAATGGAAAACTATAGCGTTTGGTATGCATGCAAGTAGTTTCAGTGCCCAAGAACTATAACGTAAAAATACATTATTCTACAACACATAAGAGAAAGTATGGGAACTTCAAAGAAGAAGCAAGACATGTTTTAATTGGTGATCTGAAGAGCAAATGGAAACAACAAACAGTTACGTTTCAAAAAAGGTCACACGACCAAACACATTCTCTCTATGCATCTTAGGCAGTTTCTTTTGAGATCGCCAAGGCGAACAAATCTTTTACTGATGGTACTTTAGTTAAAAGGTGTGCTATTGAAATGGGAAAAGCTTTCGAAGACGCTAAAATGACAGAAAAATTTGAGTCAGTACCGCTTTCAAACCAAACGTTAAAAAAAAAGAATTATTCACATGAGGGAACACTGATATTGAATATGCACTGGAGGGAAAGTTTCCTATGGAAAAGGTTTCGTTAATCGTGGGTGTTTGTTAAGTAGTTTGTAGTTATGGAGTTTATCGCACGGATCCTATTAGTATATCAACAGATGATATGATTTCCCCCAAGATTCAGTCTAATGGCTTTACTGAATAGTTAAGCTAATGACCAGAACAGAAGTATTTATATTACTATTAATTAAAATGTTGATGCAGTTTGTGTTTTTAAGATGTTTATTTAAATTATTTTGTTTTGAGTCGCAGCTGTTCTTAAATATCCTTTACATTTTACATGACTATAAATGAAAATTTGTATTTCTGTGAAAGGAAAAAGGTTTTTTGATAGTTTTGATTAATGTAACCCATTTCATGGCATATTTATTTAAAAACAAGATGAAATAATACTTATCCTAAAAGTGAGATGCTTTCATTTCTTTTATTTGACGAAATACAGTGGAAATAAAAAAAACAGCTACTTCCTCAGACATGTTTTTTCTGGAAATTGCTTAAGTACGAAAAGACCGTCTACAGAGCAATGCCTTCCGTTTTAGGAATTTTTATCATAATAACAACACACACTGTTGAGCGTATTATCGCCTTTATCTTCAATCCATCTCCGTGAACGACTTGTCGGTCACCTCCCTTTTTCACGTTTCATACCCAAAATGTCACCACCTCCCCTCTCGAATATCACAGCGAGGGGACCGCAGACCATAAAAATCTTTTGTTTCCTTGAAGCGAATCGATTTGAATAGCCTATCACGCAACGTATTCCTTTCGCTGTATACGACTGCACAGGGGACATCCGTAACGGAGTGGCGCCGCGCAGAGGGGGGGGGGACCAAAGCTCGGAAAGTGAATCTGTGATCAGGCAACGATAAATTCATGGGACCCGGGGTTCGTCGGAGGTTGTAGATACTGTGGCTTTCACGATTGGTAGGGGAGGAACAGTTGACAATATTCTACAAGATATGTGAAATGAAGTCCAAGACTAAAATAATCAATGGGGTTACAACAGAACATACTTTCTCGTATTAGTCCATGCATTTTGTGTCCACACAAATAATTCCCAACAGAAGTAACATACATGAGACAACATCCTGCATAAATATGAAACACTACCTACATTACTTGAAATTTAAATGAAATAATTATTAATTATAGCATTCGGCACGTAACACGCCACGCATGACCACCGAAGTTCGTTGAAATGCAGAGGATCATACGCGAAACATTTCCTGAAATTTTGCAATGGAGCCAAGTGAAATAACAAGCAATGATTAATTAGTTGATTAATTAATGTGTTTATTTGTATGTAATGGATAGTCATCAATTAATTGTGATTAAATACAACTATTTTTCTAAAAATAAAGACATTGTCGAATCATTCCGGAAAATTAAAATCAATGAAATCAGATGATAATTATAATGTTACTCGATTGATTGAAGGGTCTTGGCTGAAGGTCAAACTCTCTACATTTCCCTTCCTCTAGACACAAGGTACAGTCGTTAAACCAAATGGTAGCATTAATGGAAAACTATGTAAAAAAGAGTTATTTACAGAAGAACTATTCGTTGAAAAATGAATATGTCTACAGGTTTGAAATTTTCTTCCTAATCCCTTCGTAAGTCTTCTGTCTTTTAATGTATTCTTTATTTTCTATTTAAAAATCGAAGTTCACATCTATGTACCATTTCTATGCCAAAGATTCTACAAACTACGTCTTTGTATCGTCACGTTCAAAAGATAAAAAGGGTGTTATGACTTTCTGTTCAGAGTATCAAATTATTATAATGTTTTTTAAATTGAGCAGTCAATATCTAATATGATCTATGAACGTTCTTTCTTTCTTTCTGTGGTACATTACTTTTTTCTCTTCGATTTATTTCGTTATTTTGTTACTCAAGTTATTTTAGTTATTTGTGTTTTTTGTTACCCTTTTTTTAAATTATACATTTTATGAACCTTTTCTGCAAAAACGTTTCGGTCTTATTAAAAATTGTTCTTGTTGAGTTACTACCACATTACTAACTTTCAATATTTATTTTAATATTACTTTCAAAAGGAGTTCATAGTCAAATGATGGCACGTGTAATCAACACTAATTTAAAACACTACATAGAATTTCTATCCCAAACTAAAATGTTAACATTTTTAGAATAATATTTTTAATGATTGTTGATTTTAATGGTTTTGAAACACACGCTTTAAGAAACGTATCAACTATAACGTAGAACATTTTATCGCTACCGAAAATATGGTGATACATTTTCTTTCCATTTTTAAATCGAAAAATAATTTCACTCTTTTCAAAAACTTTCAAATCTCGTAAAAGTGTGAGAGTAAGGAAGCATACATTTGTTTGTGTGAGACAAAAGCTACAAATCCAAATAACTAGCAGTGTGAATGATTGTTTTCAGAATGACACCTCAATCATTTCTTTGTTTTATTCCAACGTAAATGAGATTTTTTTCTCTTTGTAAATTGAAGTACTTTTCATTGGTGCAGCGATGCACAGAGTTGGAGTTTCACTTGCATGTGAAGGCAGAAGCTAGAAAGAAAGAAAGCTGAACAAACGAAAAGAAAGAAAACGAAGCGTATTGATTCAAAGAGAATATAGTGCTTTGAGGAAATGTGTGGTGTCGTTTCTTTTTAGTTTACTTCTCTTGGCAGAGGCGAAACAGCACAGCCTTAAGAAATGGATTCAAGGGGAGAGCAACTCAAGTACAAACAACAACAATCCGAAGTAGATTACAAGGAACAGGGGCACCGGCAAAGAAGCCCAAAGCAGTGGAGGCAGAGAACATTGCAAGGCGCGACCGAGAAAGTCGGCGTCTGATAAACGAGTTTCTCTAAGAATAGAGACAAACGATAACGGTTAAATCGAAGAAGATTCAGCCACGAAACTGCGTTCTCGTTAACTGTAGGCAACAAAAACACTTAAGCTTTTCGGTCTCCTTGGCAAGAAATGTCTTTAGAGTACCAATATTCATGTCTGACCGAGTGTAAGAATCTCGTAACCATTTTTCCGTTCGTGATAAGTCGTGTTCATATTACTCAACAGTTTAATATTTTCAAGAATAATATCTTGTATAAAACGGAAAACGTGACGATGTTTACATATGAATAAATAAAACGCAATGTGATCGTAATAGACTAATTTATGTTATAATTTGATCCAACAGTCTAATATTGCTTATTTAATTTTAATTCTTCCGTGGATAATTCTCTAATAAATCCATAAATATGCTATTTTCTTGCATCCATACACAACGACACCCATCAGCATTAACTTCCATCGTATTATACCTGAAATAACTGTAGTAAAGGGATAGTAGAATATTTCATGTTACAATACAAAGGAAACTTCGGATACTATCCAATCGCTTTTGAATGATGATTGTTTATTGCGAAGCATGAAGGGAGAAAACATGACTTGCGAATGATTTCTATGATGAAGTAAAGTTGTCCTCATAGTATTGCATTTACGAGAGCTACACATAAAGAATATTGTACTTAATGTTTACGTGCCCACTGTACCAATCTGCTACCAAAGGTCACAAAACTCGATTAAATATAAAGAGCGCCGCTGTTCTATTCACATGTATATTTCAAATAACCCCTAACAATGGTAGCATTTCGTATATTCAACAACGGCGGGGGTTAAGACCTCGTTATTTCCAGCAAATTAGCGGGGTGAGCGCGTGCGTTGTTTGTCGACAATGCGCGACTGTGACTCGAAATGGTTTCGGGTGCCATTGATTTTTCGTGAACTTTTGGTCGCAAAGGTCGCCTCACAGGCCGCGCGCGTTCTCGGGGTGGAGTCCGCCACTGGCCAGAGCGAACTCGCCCTCCCGCCAGCGCGTCTGGTCCCTGGTGCCGAGGGGAAGTCCTTCAATAACAAACATCAATACAATTCTCACACAGCATTTGTTATTGCACGGACACGCGGCCGACCAAAACAATGTAGACGACTGTGGCGACAACGGCTTTTCATTACGGTGGTGGGTTTGAACCCCATGGAAGGGTTGGATGTTTTCGTTTTGTAAATGTAGTGTACCAGGCAAAAGGTAAACCATCACATCTTGCAACGTATCTAAATCATCTTTCATCCTTTTAAATAAATCAGTCCCAAGGTACATGATTCACAAATTAACTATTTTTAATTTTCGGAGCAACTTTACACGAACCCTTAATATTATTTTCAATTTTTTCTCAGTAATGGCCTATTTTACTGAAATCAGCAGCATAAGGCAATTTTATAAATTATAACAGTGCAGAAAACAAATTAAATAATTTAAATGAGAAAACCGACATAAAATTTAAATTATGATACAAACAATTGTTATTACTAACCAGTAATAAAGATGAACGAGCTTCCAATTTCGAAATGGAGAATGTCATTAAAAAAGAAGTTGTCAGTCACAGAAGGCCTTTTTCTAGGTAGAAAAACTTATGTTACGATGGATAAAAAAGAGCTCATTTTTCGAAAGCGAGACACGATTTCTGGATCCTATTATGAAGAATTTGGTTCCTTCTTTCTTCTATGCATGGTATATTACTTTCACGTACATGTAGTGTAGTCAAAATAATTTTTTACCGAAAAATGTGTTTTAAAAATTTATTTGTTGCTCCATTCGTGCGTCAGTGCAATACCCCGCCCGCACGCCCTCACGCCTGCCTGCCCCTGCCGGCCTGCCCCTGCCGGCCTGCCCCTGCCGGCCTGCCCCTGCCGGCCTGCCCGCCCGCCCGCCCGCCCGCGGTAGCTCAGTGCATCAACTGATGTCACTGCAGCGCCGCTGACCGGGAGGTCCTAGGTTCGAATCCTGACGGCGGCAGGATTTTCGACACTAGCTTTTCAGCTAAGTCGCTGTCTGGAGGAGAATTCTAGCGGCCGGCTGCTCTGATTAGTAGTTTTCCGTGGTTTCTCCGGAGGAGAATTCTAGCGGCCGGCTGCTCTGATTAGTAGTTTTCCGTGGTTTCTCCGGTCAACACCAGGCGAATGCCGTAGCAGTACCCTAACAAATGGCCACGGACCGCGCGCGATCTGTCCTTCCTCTTCATTGTCCAATCCTCTCCCCTTACACACACGCACTAACATGCACTACACTACCGCATATTCCGGGAGACCGGTCGGGAGCTTGTCCCGGCTGGGGCGGTGCCCCGCTGGTGGGAGAGTCCTGGTTAGGGGGAAGCTCCATTAACCGACGGTAGGTCGGCGCCGGATCCCGCCATCCAGAGGGGGAAGATCACCGCCACCTCCCGAGAAAAACATGCACTACACTAACGGGACTAATGACCAAAGCAGTTGAAGCGCTCAGAAACATTAAAAAAATCAATCAATCAATCAATCAATCAAACCGTCCGCCCTTCCGTCTGCCCATCGACTCTGTCTCCCTGTCCCCCCCCCGCCTGTCCGTCCGTCCGTCCGTCCGTCCGTCCGTCCGTCTGTCTATCAGTGTTAATTCAGTGACTAACTTATTGAGTGCACGTATTCAAAATCACCGCCGAACGTAATATATTTATTTCTTAAATTGTTAATGTTGATGCAACAAATTGTGGCAATTAAATAATGTTCTTGTATTAGTTCATAAATTTTTATTCTAAACGCCTAATTTATTTATACGTAACTAAAACCTTCGGTAACGCTAAAACTGCGTTCAGAAATGTGAAATGTATTTGGAAACGCTGGAATATACAGAAGTAACTTGCATTCCGCGTTCTCAATAAGCATCACTGAAATAGACAAAAACGAAAATCTGTTCCGTAGCTTCATTCCTACATCGGCAGCCGTCACGCAATCTAATACTCGCAAAGTGGCGCGCATGAATTAAAGAGCAGGCCCGCACTCCTCAACGCACTGGATTTCTTCGCCGGCGGAAGGAGACTCGAATGGTTACTGTTTTTGACGAAATGTGCGCCCGCCCACACTCCGTGTTGAAACGGGTATTTTGCTATGATGGAGCAGAGCAAGACGAGGGAGGTGAAGCAAGGAAATCTGGAGCCTGGATAAGGTTAGGCAGAGCGGGAGGGGTGCCGCAGTATGTGACATTGGAAGCTGATGAACTCACACGAAAGGGAAATGGCGATTGTAAAGAATGTGGGGTACGGAAAATGTAATTGGGCGGGATGGAGACTAAAGGAAGTGGATGTTAAGTATAGTAGGACGGAAGAGAAAATGAATTGAATGTGGCTGGCGGCAGAACCTCAGTCCGCAGCACACTCGCCGACGCGCGGCAGTATTTACGCTTCGAAATACTATATCGCATTCGAAATTATTCCCTTTTTCATAGCGACAGCCCAGCTTAGGGTTTATTGTGTTACTGCTCTCTTATTTCTGTATTCAGGTTTTTACGGCTTTTATACTAGTGGATATGGCTGTGCGTTGCGTGAAAAACACGAGGTAACGGCCGCCTTTCCTTAAACCCGCCCCACGGCACGTTCGCACGAACGGCAGTGCCAGCTCTCCTCCCCGCCCTCGCCCCTGCGCCCGCCTTCCGCCGTCACCCATCGCCGCTCCTCCACCCCGCCCCCACCCGCTCCCACCCCGCCCCCGCCCCGTTCGCGCGACATCGCCCGTGGTGGCGCGGCGCGAAAGCCGTATTCTGGAATAGGCCGAACTGGGTAAACACGCGGTAGCGAAGAGAAGCGGCGCGGTGACAGGTACAGAGAGACCAGTGGGGAGCTTAGGGCTTGTTCCTGCTGGGGCGGTGCCCCGCTGATAGGAGATAACTCGTTGGGGAAAATCCACGTAAGCTGACGTAGGTCGGCGCCGGATCTCACCATCCAGCGGGGGAAGGTCTCAGCCACCTCCCGCGATAAAAACAGGCACTACTTTTACCGAACCATTGACCTTAGCAGTTGACGCACCTGGAATCACTAGACAATCAATCAATGTGACATGTACAGTACGGGTAGGACTAGGGGATGCACTGGTTATGATCGCTCAGTGGCAGCTTTGCCGTTGCGTTCACAGTGCCGCTGATAGAGAGGCCCGAAAGTTCGTGTTCCGATGATGGCGTATATTTGACTGTAGATACTTGCCAGGGAAGACTTCAACCACTCTCTGCGGAAGAATTCTGGTTGCCGGCTGCTCTGATTCGTAATTTGCCTTAGTTTCTCCCACCAATACCTGGCGGATGCTTGGGCAGTTCTCTCACAAATGGACTCGTACCGCGCGCTAATCATTCTTTTCTCACCCATGTCTCGACGTCTCCCCTTGCACACACTTGCATGCACTACACTCCCACACATGTCGGGAGTTTAGAACTTGTTCCAGCAGGGTCACTGCCTCCGGAGAAGATATCTGCAAATGGAAATCCCGCAAGTCTAAAAGGTCATCGCTGGAGCCCGTTTCAGCGAGGAGGACCACTGCCACCTCCCGTGATGCTTCATGCTGTACACTCACAAACCGGAAACACTGAAAATGATTCAATCGCACGAGGGTGAAGTTCGTAGAGCACGGAGCCCACCCATTGAGGTTTCACTCATGGTTTTAACTTCTATCTACTTTTTCCTGGCTCTGAATCTACATACTCAAAGGTTCTCCTCACCCTCCACGATTTTTTGCGCTTCTTTCCACTTCTGCATTGTTGTTCACACTATACTGAAAACATTTTGGTATTGTTGCCGACCGAAGTGATATAATCGACTGTGATAGTAGCAGCAACGCGCTTAATAAATTTCCATTCTAATGTAGACGTAAAATTTGCTTTCATTGAAAATGTTTGTTAGAGAACACGTTAGAAATTCACCACTCCGACCATCATGGTTAGCCTTTGAACATGCCATTATTATTATTATTATTATTATTATTATTATTATTATTATTATTATTATTATTATTATTGTTGTTGTTGTTGTTGTTGTTGTTGATATTGTTATTGCTGCTGTGGTTGGTGTCAATATCCATGAATATTTTGCTAAGTTTTTATAGGATGATAAAGAAACCAGAATAAAATTTAAACTTCAAAGCCGAGGGAGTGACCTATTTGATATCTAAACAGGAAACGTCTGATCTCTCTAAATATCGCCCTATAACTTGTCTTCCATCAATATAGGCATGTTTTCAGTTTACATAGCTCAAAAGATCAATGAGCACCGTTCAAGAAATTTACGAGGTTCAAACTGACTGTCGTGTCAAAGAATGCAAAGAGTTACTAGTGATTGATGGAATCGTGACAGAAAAAGTAAGGAGATATGTGAACTTCATTGCTTTGAAAGGTCAAAGATTTTATTCCTCGCTCGTGTCTAATGAAAGAGTTAAAAACCAAAAACATGTCTCACCTGTGTAACATGTTTGAAATTGTTAATTGGTAAATGTCACAAAGTTAAGACCCGCGAACGATCACCGAAGAAAAATCATCAAAAGCGGAATATGTTAAAGATATTCGGCTTGGCTCCAAATCCCCTCATAATGCTTCTCAGTGAAACGAAATATGTTTTCCGAATCGAGAATGGTAAAAGAAATATCACTCAATATCTCTATGGTGTTCTATATGTATGACCTGGAGTTACACGAAAGATGACAGAGAGCTTAAAGTACTGTTTCAAGTGACACCAACATTTAGCAGAGACATAACAATGGAGTTACAGATGAAAAATATAAGAAAATAGATCTAGAAAAGAGAGTTCTGAATCAAAGGTCTCAAGAGGAATGCTTTCGCAGGACAAGGATGGAAAATGCAATATGCTCATATATCTCGGATGCAAACAAAACGGACAGAAAATAGAAAAACAAGAAATTGCGAAAGGAATTTGAGCGGAGAAAGCATCTAGAAGATGAAACCTCTCTTAATGAAAACGGTATAGAAAAAGCAATAAACACCTAAGACATTTCAGTCGTTGTTTACTCATTTGGTGTAATTAAATGGTCTAACAGACATCGACAGAACTGAAGAGAGAGATGAAAACAGTAATTCAAAAATATGGCCTGCAGTATCGTAGGTCGAAGGAACAACGAGGTGCAATCCCGGCGGGAATTTTTATCCTTGAAAGGAATGATTCAGCGACAAATAGTCACTCTACGAAAGTACTTCTCGGATATGAACGAGAGTTCATTCATCATGGTAATATTGCGAAAATTGATGCATAGAACTAGAAATTAGATAGACAGGAAGAACTCTTTCACCAACTCCCACGTATAATACATATGCTGAATGGACGTCCAAGACTCTAGATGAAAAACACTGGGGAAGGCTTAATGGACAAAATGTTGATTTAGAGGCATTCAATACTTGACTGACAACAGGCAGATTCTCTGGCATACCAATCTTAGACAGATGCGACAATGACACTGTGTGTCCAATTACAAAGATTTTAGGTGATAGGTCCAGTCTTTCTTGGCCTTGCAGAACCTTTGATGCCATTGACTATTGCATTATTTTTTTCTGCTTTCTGCATTGGGCATAATTCATTAGTACAGCATTGCGTGTGCATTGCAACTAAGTGATCACACAGAGTCACGGTGGTATACAATCTCATGGAAGTCAACAATTTTTGAACGCTTCACTTGCCTGTACTGGCAATGATTGCGACCTTAGCTCATGACATATTTTTGTACGCTAACACATCTCAGGTTCGCGGCATCTGCTTCTGCTTGCGCAGTCGTACTTGCATTATTACTTCCTCCTTGGTAATCGCTTAGAACGGTCATACCTTTTCTCAAAATGCCTGAAATACCATCACGACCTATGCCGGCCTGTTCCGTTCGTTGTACACGCTACTTGTTAAAACAGCATTTCCCTTAACGTTGTTGTGCTCGCATCTTATCTCGTCCGTTGTGTCTCCTTCTGTCACCCGTCGTTTCTGTCTCCCTCTCGTTTTCCCTGCCTTTGCATTGCGCCTCGGGCTCTGCCTGTCTCCGCAGCACCCCGTCTCCGTCATGCCTGCACGCCTCCACCCCCGCCCCGCTCCCGCTTCGCTCCCGGCCGGTCCCAACCTCTGCCCGTCCCTCGCCCGGGTGGCGTTCCTGGCGCGGCCCCTCCGAGCACCGTCAGCGTCGCGATCGCCCCCGCTCTGTCATTGCGCCCCTCGGTGCTCCTCCAAGGCACGCCCACGTCCTCTCCGTCCCCCCGCCCACGCCCACGCCTTCTTCGCCCCTGCCGGGCGTTTATCGCACGAACTCGCCCTCGCCACGCAATCTTTGTTTGGAGACGACACCGCCGCGATCGTTTTCTGGTCTACTGAATCAAACTGGCGTAAGACTGGTTTCCGAAAATCGTTCTTCAGTTCTGAAACAGCACAGATGACAGATGTGCACACGAGATAGGGTAGAAAGCAAACAGTATTGCCTACATTCAAATTCACTAAAAAAAGCTACACAAAGGAGCTGCGGGTACACAATTTCATCATAAGTAATACTGTACCTGCATTATAGCGCTTATAGCCTTAAAACGTAATGATAGACGAAGTGTATTGTTTGTAGTGCAGAGTCCTGATGTGGGAGGCATTGGTGAACGACTGACGTCACTCACACACACGTTCGATCCGATGTGTGATAAGCTTATGCTATTTTAGAGAGAACGGAAGTAGTACTGCAGCCATCGATATCGACAAATCCAGTAGCCCTTTTCCGGATAGTGTGAAAAATGCCGTGGTATTGAGGCCAATGCGAACCTGTGAGAAGGCTTTATTACTCTAGAGATAGCATCGCAAAACTCCCAGTGATTCAGCCACATTTCTTAATTCGCACAGTGAAACTGAAGCTTTGGAATAAAACAAAAAGAACGGTGTTTGTTAGTTCAATGTAAAAAATAGTTTTATTTTCATTTATCCCTCGACAGACTTGCAATGTACGTCTGAACAGGGAGAGACCAGTTTATTTTCCATCACTTTTATTTATGCACTGAGTTTGAGAGACCACGAAATAAAAAGTATAGTAATTCTACTTTGCAGGTTTGGGGACTCGCAGTCCTAGAATGTGCGGCTGCCACACGAGCTAATCAACGGCATTCTGTTTTTGTTTAGCCCACAGATTCATTGCATGAATTAGTAAATATGGCGGAACGGCCGACATTTTACGACCATATCTCTCGGACTATTCCTGTGGAGAAGGATTTTTTTACCATGATCTAAAATTAGATTATTGAAATATTATCATTAGATGGTTTCAATGATTGTTGTGAAAATAACGAAAATGATTAAGTTGTGAAAATACGCATCTTTGTTGTTAAATTGATAAATTCTGTAAATTTACTACAACATATTCGCTGTATTTATTTTTGAGATCGGGAACTTCTATAGGAAGGGCAGTATTGTAGTGTCTACTTTTTGTTACGTTCTCCGTCCTGTCTATTCCGACGTCTTACACACCTCATTTGTCTCGTTCTACTGACATGTTATATAATGGTTTCCCTGTCTGCTTACCTTTCAGACAACGCGTTTGTTCACCTACTTTCCGGTGTGCCTGGTGTTTACATACCTTTCTGTTTATTCTCCCGCTTATCTACGAGCTCACCTGACTGCACGTGAACAGGTTTCCTGCCTGCCTACCAGCTTACCCGCTGTGTACCGTTCTCTTCTTTGGCATGTGCGTGCTTCGCGTACTGGGCCTTGTGCCGCGTGTCGGCACGCCCGCTTTCCTTCACGATTTCCTCGACGGCCTGGTCGCACCCGCACACCAGCAGCCGATTACGAATTATCTGCACGTCTCACTGTGCGTGAGCGGTGACTCGATGTGAATTAAGATTTGCTTTTCCTCGTTTGGTTCCTGATGAGGTCGCAGAGGGCGTAGCTACCAACATCTGATTGTTATTTGCGATCACAACGTTCCTTCCGTATCTGAAGAAAGTATCCTTTGCTTCACCAAGTTTCACCGGTTCACCAAGTCTTTGAGCTTCACCAAGTTACTGATTTATATCACCTGATCCTTTCTACTAAGAGCAGATGGTATAAATAAATGTTTTCCATCTTCAGCCTTTCTCTGTATAGCTTTTTCTTTGTGCACGCGCACGTGTGTGCCTCATTTTACATTGTGATCTTTGTATATGAATTAATTACTCAGTGTGTTTCTCCTGTGATCCTCATATTCTTATACTTGTCACTTCTTTGTCACAAAATTTAGACCCTGCATATTTACTTCTGGTTCTGACACATTTGTCCCCAAATCTGTTGGCTTAGTATTTCGGATAATTTTCTCTTAATTATTGTGGATATGTAGTTATTGTATTCTGACTATTTTTCCTATAATTAACTTTGTGACTCTTGACTACGTTATTAGGACGCCATCGATGTTTCGCCAACGCAAATTCAAAAGTGGAACATTTCGAAGGTTTTGATTTTCAGGCTTCAAGCGTACTTTTCTTCAGAGACTTCACAAAAGGAAAATATTTTTGCTGTAAGTACATCAATATTACAGAGTTGCAAAGAATTATTGTTACATGATTTTGTTGGGGCTAAGAGGGGAAGATAAAGGGAAGAAAAAAGACAAAAGTCTTAATTGAATGCAAAGCGGTAGGCCTAATTAGTGGAGAAAGAACTTCCTCATATCGTGAACTAAGCTGTTGAAATGGCAAAAGATCGAAAATTATAATTCTATGAAATGAGCATTAATTCTCTTTTCAGGCTAGTGGTTGATTTTTTGATAGGTTGAAAAACAGAACAGCGCTAAAGACGGCATCGCTCCTCGAAAAGTATACCGTGCCTGTCTGAGCTGAAGCGGCAGCTGATATGTCTCGGAAGTGTCTGTTGATTGAGTTAAGTTCGATTGATTGATTGACTATTTTGTGTTTCCGAACAAGCCAATTGCTAAAATGATTAATTCCATAGGTATAATGCACATTGTATCCCAGTAGATATCCCCCTCTCTCTCTCCCTCTCTCTGAAATGAGAGATCCGGTGACGACTTACAGGTCGGCTTGCAGGCGTTTCTTCCCTGTATTTTCCCCCTCTGTGAGCGGGACACCGCCCCAGTCTGAACAAGCTCTCTGCTTCCCACTGGCCTCGAGACATGGGAGGTGCATCTAATAGTGTGTGGGACAGAGAGGAGTGGCTAAGAATGGGGAAGAAACGATCGTGCGCGGCCCGTGGTCCATGGTTTAAGATATAGCTCTGGCATTCACCTGGTAGTGATCAGATAAACCACGGGAAAGCAATGCGCAGAGTAAAGAGCCGCTACAATGCTCACAGCGGATTAATTCGACCTAGCTCTCTAGCTAGCGTCGAAAATCGAGTGTAGTTCAATTGATTGATTATTCCGGGCACATCAATTGCTACGGGCAAAAGAATGTTTTATTCCGAAAATGAAGTGAAGTGAATGTTTTATTCCAGAAAGTTATGATATTCCTTCCTCGCTGGATGGTGATATCCGACGCTGACGTACACGTCGGATTTCTCACGTATTTCCTCCTCCAAGTATATCCTCCAGCTAGTCACCTCACCTGCCGGGATATATTCTAAGGTCTCGACTGGTCTCCAGGCAAGTATAAGTGTATGCGAGTAATGGGAGAAGATAGCCCAAGGAAGATCGAAAGATCGTGTTCCGTGACCCGTTTGTTAGGCTACTGCTTCAGTATTCACATGATATCAGTCAAAGAAACCACAAAATACTACCGATCTATGCAAGAACATAGTTTGAGGTCAGGGATAATTTTCACGACTGATTTAGTTCGTTGTGATATGAATGAATGGATACAAATTATGTCAAAAAGCATATGAAAATATTAAAAGAAATTATCTGTTAAAAATATGAGGCCATACACGTAAAGTTAAACGGAGTGTCCACAATCATCCAATATCAGAAGATCATGTTCATCATTTTTATCACGCTTCCAATTAAACCCACTACAAACTAGATTTTTAATAAAAAATAATCCATGTCAATAATATTTTTGGAAATAGATGTTTTGATATGCGCTTTTTATGAATCCTAGCAACATACTTTTATTGGTGGAATGACAAAATAATGGGGAGTATCACAGCACCAAGAACATGAAAAAGATTTTTAGTTTTCGCTTCTTACTACTCGTATTTCTTTTTCTTTTCTTTTCTCTGCGATTTCGTTCTCCATTTTCTTCTTTCCTCTTCCATTTCTCCCTTCCTTTACTCTCACCTTACTTACCTGTCTCCTTCCTCAGTTTAGGCTCGTCTTCCCCTCTAGTGCCACTCCGCCCTTCTCCTAACCCCTTAGCTCCTCCCCCTCCCCCCGCCCATCCCACGGTCGAGCGAGCGCCCGCCGCTGGTGGCGCCGAACTTATCCGATTAAGCGATAGCGGCAACTTGGCCGCGGTGGAAGCGGCACGCGCGGGACTCGACAATGGAAGAGCGCCGGCGGAAGGCGCTGGGCGCGGGGGCGGGCGGGGTGGGGCGGGCCGGGCCGGGCCGGGCCGGGCCGGGCCGGGCCGGAGCGGGGCGGAGCGGGGCGGGGTGGTGCGGTGCGGTGCGGTGCGGGGCGGAGCGGGGCGGGGAGGGGGGCAGGGCATCGCGGGGAACGGAGTGGGACAGAGCGGGACGGAGCGGGGTGGAGCGGGGCGGAGGGAACCGGTAGTGTCGCGTCGCCCGCGCCTGACTCCCGCTTCAAACGTCCTCCAGGCCAGCGGTCCTCACCGTGCTCCCATTCTTATAGGGGTTCCGCCGCGCTTTCCGCGGAATTTCCGTAATACACTCACAAAGCCAATGGCGAAGATAGTTACGTATGTCCGCGTTCTTTCTCATGTCGTCTGTGTTTCAAATGAAACTCCTTAAGTCCGAAAAATATGTTTTGAGATAAATAACGTTGAAATTGATTCTGTTAAATTTGTCTACAAACTATATACCTTTGGATAGATACGAAAAAACGTGCTTTAATATATAACATTGCTATTAAACCAAGAAAATCATGTCTAAAGATGCATTTTTCCTAAATATTTTCATTGTTTCTTCATTTAGTTAAAACGACTGATGCCAAAACAAGATATACTTTCTTACATTATTACACGTGGATTTTCACGTGGAACTTTCATAAATTCAGTGTTCGAAAAAAATGAAACCTGCGCAATTTTTTATGATGCGTCCTTTACTCTATTAAAAAAATATTGTAAAGAAAAATTGTGAGACTTTTTCGAGAAAATTATTTTTATAAATTGAATTAGTTTCAATCCGAAATTACGCAAAAACTACTTGTGTTTTCAAATTACACGACATTTTTGAAGGATTTGTTGTTTTTTGTTTTTGTTTTTTTTTTTTTTTTTTTTATTTAAAGCTTTTCAACCTCCTTAAGGAAGTTATTTGCTTTACTTAAATTTTTACAATACACATTACTTCAATTTTTTTATACATTACATTGATTTGCATTTTACACTACATTTCAACTTTTACATTCAGTAAATTACTCTGTTTCAACAATTCCATATATCTTATACTTTTATTTTACAGGATGACAGAAATGCATAAATGTATTTCATACCTGTGCTATTGGGTTGTGCAAGGAACATTTTGACATCTAGGGGTAAAAATATTTTTATCTTATTCAATCTTTTGATTAGGTATTCCCTTTCCTCTTTATATATTGAACATTGCCATATTACATGATTAAGATCCTGATTATTGTGTCCACAATGACATGTTGGATCAGATATCAATTTAACTCTAAATAATGAAGAGTTTAGACTGTAATGACCAGCTCTACATCGGTTCACCATTGAAGCAAAATCTCTCTCAATGGATTTTCCATGAAACCAAGGTTTCTCAGCTTCTTTATAAAATGTTGCAAAGTATTCCTTGCCTTTGATGTTAGCGGCTTGCTTAATACTATTAACCGTTTCCTTCATAGCACTGCTCTTAAAAATATAATGAAAATCGGTATAAGGTATTTTTAAATTTGAAGGTTTCTTAGTTGTAGCAGTTTTTGCCAGCGAGTCAGCCATTTCATTTCCACTAATCCCTTTGTGTGCAGGTATCCAAATGATATTAACTTTAAAGTTATTGTCAGTATGAAATTCCTTTAACTTATTTTTAATATCTAGTAAATAATAATTAGTTCTTATATTTACTGTCTTTTTTTCTAATGTTAATAACACACTAAGGGAATCAGTGTAAATATCAACATCTCTGTCTTTGTGCTTCAAAGCTATGTCCATTGCATCTCTGATAGCTATACATTCAGCGGTGAAAATTGATGCATATGGATGCAGACTTCTAATTACGTGAACATTGATATCAGGACAGATACAAGCAGTTCCAACTGCTTTGGCATCCTTGACTTTACTTCCATCAGTGTAAATGGATATAGCTTGTGAATTAAGTACTGATTTTTGGAAGAATTCATTAGGATTCTTTGCATCCACTAACAATTTTCCATATTCTTTATCCAAGAATACATGGTACATTAATGTGTCATAATTAAACTTATATAATGGAAAATTTTGATCAGCTACAACTATTTTATCTAGACATATAATGTTTTTCATACAATTCTGTAATACATGGACTTTATTCCTGTGATCAATTGTAATATTTTTAAGATAGTTTTGAATTCCTTCATATGTTACAGATTTTTTGTGAGTAATGCTCTTAATTAAGAATTTATTACATAAAAATTTTACACGATCCTCAATTCTCATTAATTTGGATTCAGCCAGAAGTACATTAGTGGGAGTGCTATTCCTGTATCCTAGGGCTAATCTAATCGCTGTGTACTGTAATCTTTCTAATTTGTCCTTTAAATATTTTTGTTTGGGGTAATAAACAAAACAGCCATAGTCTATTATAGATCTCACATAGCTCTTATAAAAATGTAATAATGTAACAGGCTCAGCTCCCCACCATGTACCTCTGAGAAATTTAATGATATTCATTGCTTTACAACATTTTTCTTGTATATACCTTATATGTGGCATAAAAGTTTTTCTGAAATCAAATATTAGACCTAGAAACCGAACAGATTCAGAAGATTTTATTCTGGAGCCTCCTACATTGATATCAATTTCCCCTGGGAGAATGTTTCTTTGATTGAACTGAATAAAAACAGTTTTGTGATGTGAAAGCTCAAGCCCTAACCTTAGTAGTTCTTTTTTTATAGTTTCAATTGCATTCTCCATTATTTGTTTATCACTACTTGGTTTTTTAGTTTTCATATATAAAGCTATATCATCAGCAAATTGAGATACTTTAATACACTCTGGAAGATCATTCATTATTTTAGATATGTACAATGTGAATAAAGTTGGACTCGACACTCCTCCTTGAGCCACACCTTTATAAACATTACGAAATTCACCCCCATCACATTAGCGTATAAATACCTCTTACTGGTCAAAAATTTATAAAACATTATCATGCGTTCAGGACATCCTATTTCAGCTAACTTTTCCATAAGTAAGTCACTATTAACATTGTCAAATGCTTCACTTACATCTAAAAAAGCAGCAAGAACATCTTCTTTATGCATAAAAGCATCATCAACACATAAGTTCAGGGCAGTAATATTATCAGCACAAGACAAACCTTGTCTGAACCCAGTTTGATTCTTTGCTATTATATTATTTTTTTCTAACCACCACTTTAACCTTTCAGTTACCATTTTGTCAAATAATTTACAAATGCATGAGGTAAGAGCCAAGGGTCTTAAATTGCTACTATTTGGCTTCTCAATGAAATGAACATATATTTCCTTCCAACTGTTTGGGTATTTTTTTTCTACATACATTCTATTAAATATATCCAATAGCATAATATGATAATTACCAGGTAAGTTAGTTAATAATTCATAATTAATACCATCAATGCCAGGAGCAGAGTTCTTATTCCTTGTTTTCATAGCTCTGCTGAATTCAACAAAGTTGAAGGGATTATCTAGAAAGGGAGTATTTTGACATACAGGCAGCATACTGGGATTAGTAGGAACCCAAGGAGGGCATATTTTTGATAAAGCACTAACCACTTTTTTTCTTGCTGTAAATTTTCATGTACATTATTCGTCTTAATTTTTACCCATTTATTTTTGAATATTTTTGCCTTATTCCATGTATATGTTAGATCAGAATTAATATTTATTGATTTTGCAAAATTTCTAAAACTTTCAATTTTTTTCCATTTAAATAGTTTTTTAGCACAAGCTACATTCCTTTTATATTCAATAAGATCTTTTAATTCTTTGGTGATTTCCCATTTTCTATATGCTGCCTTTCTTAATCTTTTCATTTTATCACACTCTGCATCCCACCATGGCACAGGATTGTGATTATTTTTAACTTTTCTTTTTTTAACCACAGGAGTATTGTCCTGAACTGCTTTTGTCACAATGTCTACAAAGATATTATATTTACCAGTACCAGGGGAGTTAACATATTCTGGCATTCCAAATTGATAATAGTTATCTTGAAGATGGTTCCTCACTTTCTCCCAGTCTGTTTTCTTTGTGTTTATTTTAAATGTTTTCTTGTGATAGTATTTTTTTCCACATTTACATTTATATATACTGGGAAATGGTCTGATCCCCAAGTTTCATTTTCTACTTTCACTTGAATTAGGTGTGAAATATCAGTAGTAGAAAAAACTAAATCAATGTTTGATTTAGCACCTGTAGTAAAGTCCACATGAGTATAGGAACTAGAATTATGCAGAAACAGATTATGTGTGTTAACACTGTTATTCAACAGGTTTCCATCTGTTTTATTAAGGCGACAGTTCCATAGCTGATTGTGAGCATTAAAGTCACCCATGATTATAGTTTTACTGTTTGGATAAGCATTCCCCATTATTGAGTCCCAATCTTCCTGACTTATTTTAAATTTTGGAGGCTTGTAACCAGCAATGATATTTAAGTTTTCTTTCACATTAGTAATTTTAATTCCACCTAGTTCAAACATACTGTGTGGATATTTTAGGTCTTTAATCTCTACAAAAGCTATATTTTTCCTAACAATAAAAATGATTCCTCCACCTCTTTGCTGAACCCTATCTTTTCTGACTATTACAAATCCTGGAAACTCAATATTACTTTCACTCCTATTTTCTGTAAGCCATGTTTCAACACAAATCACAATGTCCATATTTTCTAAGGTCTTCTGCAGTTCCTCTGATCTTCTGAGGATGCTTCTAGTATTCCAAAATAATAATCTTAAATCACAGCTTGTGAATTTATGTTGACTTGGACTTCTGATCATAACTAGATTTTGTTTTCCAACTCCTCAGTTGACACTTCTGATTCTTGTTCATTGTTTACTAATTTTTTCATAATAGTAGTTATTCTCCTTTTCACATTTTTCTTATTTATATATCTGTGTATCTCTTGTAACATGACAACCAGTCCTGGAATATTCTCTGTATATTTTTTAGCTAGCATAGGAATGTCATTGTATGGATGTTCATATGATTTAACAATGAAGTCAATAGCACTTTCCATTGGGATGGGAAAAATAGAAATTAATGTATCTGAAATTTGATTTTGTATTTCACTGATGTGTTGCACAAGATCTTCAGGTACTGATGCTATTTTCACTTTC
>BLKR01009875.1:42044-81841 GCA_011170035.1 Teleogryllus occipitalis | reverse complement strand
GGATGGGTGGGTGCGAGAGGGGCAGGTTGGTGGGTAGGTTAGAGGATAAAGGTGGGCGGAGAACGGAGTGGAGAGGCGTGCGGATGGGCGTGTGCGGGCGAACAGTTGGGAGGATGGGTGGGTGCGAGAGGGGCAGGCTGGTGGGTAGGTTAGAGGGTAAAGGTGGGCGGAGAACGGAGTGGAGAGGCGTGCGGATGGGCGTGTGCGGGCGAACAGTTGGGAGGATGGGTGGGTGCGAGAGGGGCAGGTTGGTGGGTAGGTTAGAGGGTAAAGGTGGGCGGAGAACGGAGTGGAGAGGCGTGCGGATGGGCGTGTGCGGGCGAACAGTTGGGAGGATGGGTGGGTGCGAGAGGGGCAGGTTGGTGGGTAGGTTAGAGGATAAAGGTGGGCGGAGAACGGAGTGGAGAGGCGTGCGGATGGGCGTGTGCGGGCGAACAGTTGGGAGGATGGGTGGGTGCGAGAGGGGCAGGCTGGTGGGTAGGTTAGAGGATAAAGGTGGGCGGAGAACGGAGTGGAGAGGCGTGCGGATGGGCGTGTGCGGGCGAACAGTTGGGAGGATGGGTGGGTGCGAGAGGGGCAGGTTGGTGGGTAGGTTAGAGGATAAAGGTGGGCGGAGAACGGAGTGGAGAGGCGTGCGGATGGGCGTGTGCGGGCGAACAGTTGGGAGGATGGGTGGGTGCGAGAGGGGCAGGCTGGTGGGTAGGTGAGAGGGTAAAGGTGGGCGGAGAACGGAGTGGAGAGGCGTGCGGATGGGCGTGTGCGGGCGAACAGTTGGGAGGATGGGTGGGTGCGAGAGGGGCAGGTTGGTGGGTAGGTTAGAGGGTAAAGGTGGGCGGAGAACGGAGTGGAGAGGCGTGCGGATGGGCGTGTGCGGGCGAACAGTTGGGAGGATGGGTGGGTGCGAGAGGGGCAGGCTGGTGGGTAGGTTAGAGGATAAAGGTGGGCGGAGAACGGAGTGGAGAGGCGTGCGGATGGGCGTGTGCGGGCGAACAGTTGGGAGGATGGGTGGGTGCGAGAGGGGCAGGCTGGTGGGCAGGTTAGAGGGTAAAGGTGGGCGGAGAACGGAGTGGAGAGGCGTGCGGATGGGCGTGTGCGGGCGAACAGTTGGGAGGATGGGTGGGTGCGAGGGGGGCAGGCTGGTGGGTAGCTTAGAGGATAAAGGTGGGCGGAGAACGGAGTGGAGTGGTGTGCGGATGGGCGTGTATGCGGGCGAACAGTTTGGAGGATGGGTGGGTGCGAGAGGGGCAGGCTGGTTGGCAGGTTAGAGGGTAAAGGTGGGCGGAGAACGGAGTGGAGAGGCGTGCGGGCGGGCGTGTATGCGAGCGAACAATTGGGAGGATGGGTGGGTGGGTGCGAGGCGGGCGGAGGTTGGGGGAGGTTAGGAGGGGTTAGAAGGAGATGGTTGGAGGTGGTCGGAGAGCAGTGCGGTATGGCAAAGCGGGAGGGAAGGGTTTGTTCCACTACGAGCTCCGGTGACGACCGTGGCGACGGCGGCGGCTGCGGGAGCGGTGGAGACAATGAGCTCAACTGCGCGGATCGTGCGGCGGTTGATAAGAGCAGCGCGAAAGCGGCGGCGGCGGCGGCGGTGACGAGCAGTGAGCGCCTGCTACAACCACAGAAGCGTGTTGAACTTCAGACACAGTTAGTAATTTTGTTGCGGCATAAAAGCTCTTGTCTTTATTTTTCCATCCTGAACTGCAGTATATGAAAGTACTGGAATCATCTCAACAAAATGGTCTCGACTTTTCGATCGCAAAATCCGTATTTAAAGTTCTTTTGACCCGTAACTTCAGACACACGTCAGTATTAAGTCAATTAGTGCTGTTTCAAAGTTGGTTAAAATTGGCGTAAGTGATTTCTTTCTCAATGCAATTAGTGCTCAATTTTAGATCTCTGAATTATGTTATGAAATTTTTAAAAAATATGTGTAGTTGAGAAATAACAGCGAGTGAAGGAAAAATTTCGTTATGCTGCAAATTCCCATCAGTTGTTTAGTATCAAATACCTAACAGATCACGTACTGATAGTTGCATCCCTAAGTAAACACGAAACGGGCATCCTTCTCCAACCATTCTACAAATTTTGGTGAAAACAGTGAAGATGAAGCCACCCATGTGTTATGTAATTTACAACAAGCATGGTGTTTGACGTAGCAGTGTCATATTTCTTTTCATCGCAATTCATATTTTTATGATCTAAATGATTTTGTTTATGAGTTTTTAATGATCTAAATATATCTTATTTACTCAAATAATATAACACATCTATGTATATTTTCTTTTAATTGTAAACCATTTCTGCTGAATCAATAACTTTCACTCAATTATTTTTTCTATCATAATTGTTTCAATTTCAATAATGCTATTTTTTTGGTCTGCCTGTTCTCTTTCGTCCCAATGGAATGCACTTTAATTTGATAAATTCATTTTTTCGTGTTTCCGAGCGCGTCAACTGCTTTGGTCATTAGTCCCATTAGTGTAATGCATGTTTTTTCTCGGGAGATGGTGGTGATCTTACCCCGCTGGATGGCGAGATCCGGCGCCGACCCACCGTCGGCTAGTGGTGTTTCCTCCTAACCAGGACTCTCCCACAAGCGAGGCACCGCCCCAGCCGGGACAAGCTGTAAGCTCCCGACCGGTCTCCCGGAATATGTGGTAGTGTAGTGCATGTTAGTGTAAGTGTGTGTGTGAGGGGAGAGGATAGGACAAGGAAGAGGAAGGACAGATCACGCGTGGTCCGTGGTCCGTTTGTTATGGTACTGCTCCGGCATCCGCCTGCCTCAGTTAATGCACTGAGCTACCGCTCCCGGTGAAACCAGTTTAAGATTATTTTAGGCATCAATCAAATATTCCGTATATTCATCCAATTCGATTATGCAATTGTGGCGCTTTGCACATTCGAAGCGGACCACTGTGCTCGAGCGTCGTCTGCGCGGGTGAGGGTGGGGGAGAGCGGAGGCAAGGACAACGACGACGACGTCGAGTGGTCTGGCGCGAGTACGCAACACGGCTTGCCGCTTTTACGGAAACAAGAACAACAACAAACACGCAGTCGTGCTAATGCTCTTCGCGAGAACCATTTGCCTGCGCTCTCACAAACGCCACCGCGTTTCCTCTGTGTTATAGGGGACGCCTACAACAACCGCCAACATCGTCTTCGCTGACGTCGCCGCCACCGCTGCCTCCTACACCTTCCCCTCCCAATTTTACGCCCCTTCTCCTTTTCTCCTCCGACTCTTCCTCCGTCACCTCTCCTCCGATTCCTCCTCCTCCTACTTAATCGCTTCCAACTCTTGCTCTTTCAACTCTCCTTCCATTTCCTTCTTCGCCTCCTTCATTTTCTTCATATATTCGTCCACTTACTCCTATCGCCTTGTCTGTCTATTCCACCGTTCCCTCAACCTCCTATCCTTCCATGAATTCTTCTCCGTCCTACTCCTCCTTCATCTCTTCCTTCTCCTCCGCTTCCTCAGCTTCCTACGCTTCAATTATTCTTCCTCCTCCTTTACCTTCTCCTTCGTTTCCTCGGCCGCCGAGGCTTCATTGAATTCTTCCCTCCTCCTCATTTGCCTTGTTTATTCGGCCTCCGACACTTCCTTAATTCTTCTTCTCCTTCATCTTTCTTTGCCTCCTTCTCCGCTTCCTCGGCCTCCTAAGTGTCCTTAAATTCCTCTCTCTCCTCCTCCTTTGCCTTCTCTGATTCCTCGGCCCCCAACGGTTCTTTGAATGCTTCTTCCTCCTCCTTTTTCTCTTCCTCCGTTTTTCTCCTGCTTTCTGGTCTCTTTATCTTATTATTCCTCTACTCTCCTCCTCAGCCTCCCCCCACTGCCTCGCCGTCATCCTCCACCTAGTTATTCAATTCCTCCAGAACCTTCCCCCCTCCACTTCCTCGTCCTTCTCTTTCCCCACCTCCCCAGTTTTCTCCTCCGCTTTTACTTCCGTCTCCTCCTTCTTCGGCCGCCTCCCTCGTCCCCGCCTTCGTGTATCTTCATACGTCTAGTTCCCTCCCCCACTCCGCCTGCAGCCCTGAGCTCAGCATTTCCATACTCTCTGCTCTTGTGGGCCACGTGCTCAGCTTGAATCGGTCGGAGATATGCTTCTTGCATACGGTTGCCCCGGCTCGTCTTGGGCCGCAGGGAAGGAGATGCTTACGATTTATTTTGGACAAAGGGCCCACCCCTGCAGAACTTGTCAGGCCAAACGAAATTCGGAGGCAGTTTTACGTTTTAATAAAATGTATTAGACACACACCAAGATATTACACTTGAAATCGGGTAGAGTGAACTCAAATATAGTGAATCCTCGGTTATAGTGAACCTATGTCACTGGTCCCGCTTCACTAATATTACTTACACACATAAGTATAAGAAGATTCGCTTATAGTGAACCGGAACGTCGGTTACAGTGAACGTAGGTAATACAACGTCCTGGAAATTAATTCCGTCCAGGGAAAGAATGCAGCGCCTCAGTGTCACAAATTCCATCACTAGGCAGCTTGAAAAAAATATCGTTGGCCAAAAGTCATATTGAATAAGTCTCCCCGGAGATGAAGGTAGGGGGCGCGGACTGATCACCTTTCTGATGACCTCATGCCACTCAGTTTCACTGTGGAAAACAAGGCCGGGACCTGCGTGGGTTACAACTGGCGGCGACGGCGCGCGATAGCTTACTTTAGTTTCAATCGAGGTGTCACTTGATATTCCGCGGGATAAAGCGCGTTGAGTTCTACGTAGATGACAGGAAGCACACAACTGACACAACCTGACGATATCCGCCATGCCGCGCGAAAAAAGCGATCAGTTTCATTAGTCGCTTGCGCCATTCCGCTACTGAAAGCATCTCATGTGCTATTAGGTCAGTAAAATGGTCAGGAAGGACGGACAGACGGCCGGCCGGACATTTTGCCATCATTTTATTTTTCGGAACCATGGATCCACAAAATATAGATTCTGGATACCCCATGTGTTGGAGGATTTTTTTTCTAAATTTAGCAACTGGATTTATCCACTTTTTCGTTACCAGGGCCCTGTAAAAACATATTTTCTGTCAAAAATTCGCCGCCTTTTCCCACAGTATTCGTTCACTTTCTCCATTAGCGGTAGCGAAGCTTTTACTTATGTAAAAGAAACTAAAGCAGGAATGTCAAGGTTGCGGGCAAGATAACAAGCTTTCTAGACTTCGCGGGCACTGCATATAGAGAAACTGGCGCGAGATTTAAAAATAAGAGTTGTACAAATTCCCCGCGAGTTGCGGTACGTCAATGAAATACATGGCCCTTGACAGTTATTGTCATTAATTTAGCTATATTAATTCCTATTTTCTCTTTAAGGCAAAAAAATGATCCATTAAAATGAAAAAATTCATCAGTCCGATTTCAAATTCTCAATTGACTGTGGAATTAAAAGAAATTAATCAAAAGGATCTTGATTTTGTAATCCTGTCTTTACTTAAGAGTAAAATAAAAGCATGAACTTTCTAGTAAGGTAAGAAGTAACTTTAGGTAAGAAGATACACAAACAAATATTCTTGTCTGTTAAGAGTGCTGTGTCCGTCCGTAAGCGAGAATTGTTAACGTATAGAGACTTGTTAATTTTTTTAACATTACTGCTAAATACAATAAATGACTGAATAATTGATTAAATAACACAACTCAAAACGAAAAGGACAGAATACTTCATTCTTAGATATTCTTGTCACTTAGAAAAGATGTTTATATAATGGAGAATTTGGCAAGAAAACAAACATCAAATAGTGACAAACAGTAAAGAATATAAACATAATCTAATTCTTGGTTATTTAATACAAAGACGATTAAAGTCGAAACTGAGGAGAAATTTCAATATTTAATTATTTTATTTCATTTTTAAAATATCATATTGGTGAACGTTATAAGGCTTACGCCCGGAGGAATGGTTTTAAAATGTTTTTCCAAAAATACATTTAAAAAACTCTCTATTTATTGTTATTGCACAAGACGAATAAATATTTTTTAAGGGGAGTCGTATTCTCCTATTATTGTAGAAAAGGCCACAGGAGAACCATCACAACAGTAGCAACTTTTTAAAAGTGTAATTGAACAGTAATTAGGGTCACAATTGCCTTTTAAATGTTATTATAACTACTTTCACTAAGAAATCAGAACGCAATGGCGAAAATATTTTGTGTTTTTTTTTCCCTTTACACGAGTGATTAGTAGCTATCAGTAATGATCCTGAGAGCTGGTTATCTCCAATGTGACGACGATTACACGAAACCATTATATATATTACATAACTCATTAATAGATCCATAATGACAAATTTTAGCCGACTTGACGATCGTGGCGAGCGGTGATCTATGTACCATTTAGATGAGCCATATCCTTTGCCGCTTGTCTGTTCCTTGTCCGTTTTCCTGAATTCCCAGCAGTCCAGAACGTGACATAATACAGTGTTCTAGAAGTGGCAAATTTTAAAAATTTATTAACTTGCGAAATTGAAGACCAGGAACGATGAAAAGAAATGCAATAAATACCTTTTTAAATTATGATAAATTTATTGAACACGCTGAGATTCAAGAACTCCAGAACGCTGTACCAGCTGCAATCTGCCCGTCTAGGGCCTGACCAGATATCAGAGAATAGTTTACGTCCTGGAAGCATATATTCTTTTTGATGATGAAAACGCAACAGTACCATCAGATCAACTTAAGACAGATCAGATCAGATTAACTTAATTGAGATCAACTTAATGACAGAACCAAATGACAAAATATGTTATGAATTATCTTCATATTCGTATGAGTGAATCGTAATTTTCATTAAAGATTGTGAAAGCTAAATATACTTCGATTAGGTCGTATACATGAAACAATGTGTTGTAAAATTTAGATATCGTTCTTGTCGCAAGTAATGATACTTTACGATGTATACCTTGACATTTCCTGCCAACGAGTATATTTCACTTGAAAGTCGGGAATATAAACGAGAAATTCCACCGGTGAGTCCACTAATGAGTATTTCATAATTTAATGACTCACACAGAATGGGAAGCACAAAATCAACTATTGTAATCCGTTTTATTATTGTACAAATTCCCACACGGCTTAGCACACCAAGGTTGTGGCCAGTTTGGGGGGTAACATTGTTCAAATCCAAAAGCAGCCATGATTACACAGCGCTTTGCACACAGTATTCCGGTATATTTGCACAGACGGTTCCTATTTAACAACGAATTGTGTAATAGTTCCCTAACTCCATTAAAATGAAACCTGTTTTCGCAGCAACCCAGTCCGAGGGGGAGTACCTCTAAAGGAGGGGCAGCGTTGGCAGGTGATGGCTTTCCCAGACCCGCACCCTGGCTGACGGAGGGCCGGGCGGTGGGGGTTTCCAAACTCACCGAACAACGAGGCGGCGTACAAAGATTCCGCTGATGAACCTGTGAAATATTTACCACCGTGCGTGCATTTGTCGCGTCACCCAGCGCTTCCTTACGCACGGCTCCCCGCACCGCTCACCCCACCCGTTCCCCGCCTCCGCCCACCAGGCCAGCTCCCCCGTGTCTGCTAATAGAGAGGCGGAAACTTGCGAGTTCATCATCGTCTGCCGCTTCCAGAGCGCGGTTTCGCGCGGTTCGAGGCGGTTCGAGGCGGTTCGGGCGCCGAAGCAGAGATGAGACTCTTGAAATATGCACGAGAGCAAAATAGGACTGGGAGAAATGTGCAAGAGAGACCCTGATATCATTTATTCAACGAATGAAGAAAATATGCTTAGCTTCCATGACTGCGATACTGCTGGGAGTCTGGCTGGAGGAAGTTAGGTATTGATGAACTTTCGCTGAAAAAGTTCAAAAAAATTCCCGACATTAGAGTTCGGAGTTGGTACTTCTCACGCCAACGGATTAGTGACTGCAGCATCATGGGCTTCTCTCTCAAATTCAGACCGCGCAGAGTTTTTTTTTCAAACTTTCACACTTATTGCGTTGTAGCCGTGTGGGTGCGAGTCAAAAGTAGTGCACACAGAACGACGAAATGGTCACGACTGCGTCCATGGCGTGTTAGCAAACTCTACTGTACAAAGGAGGGTTGGTGGAGGGTGGAAGTTTTTATCTGGCTGATGCTCTGGTGTTTGTGCTTCCTGTGATGTCGGCGAGGGCGTGCGAGGACGCGAGGGTGGATGTGACAATGCCATGCCGCCACGCGAGCAGTTGAGGGTGGGGGCGGCGTCTGCTTAAGCGGAAATGCAATGAGAGGAAGCACAAAAGGAAAGGGATTCTGGCGGAAAGGAGATGTTCTGTTATTCCTAGTGACTGCTTCAATAAGAAATAGCAGAAGGAAGTTCTGGAGGGATTAACTGCACTTTCTTTGATGAATGTGCTGAACCATTTAATAATGTCGTATAAACTTATATTGCGTACAAAAAGAAAATGGAATATAAAGTGAACATTTGTGGGCACTTTTTTAATTGTTATTCCAAGCTTTATTTACAATTCAAGGTACTTATGTACCAAAGTTTTAAATTTTTATTTGATCTGATTATGATTATTAGTTAGATTAGTGTTAACAAAGTAAAAAAATAATATTTGAATTATTTTATCCGATAAGTCCGTTGTTTCTTCCAACAATAGAGTGTAATTTGAAACATCATAACTCATGAACCGTAAAAGATTTTTTGATGATTCCTTTTTAAGACTGTTACTTGGATTACACTTTAGGACCCGAACCTAAATTTGAAGATTAATCACGACCTTTTATGTATTTTGCTGGGATTTGCATTAGCACTTTTAAAATTAACTGGTAACAATAACAATTAACAGTAATTTATTATTTTTAATTTACATTTTCTACAGAAATTTCAGATTTAAAAACAAAAATTAACTTTCTTTTATTAAATAGAAAATCAATCATAAAGATAACTTTAAAATTAGAAAAATTATGTTTCAGGTCGGGCCAAATAAGAGAAAAAGTAACTTCAGGGAAAAGGCAGTTTAGATTCATTAGCCCTAAAGTGGTCTTATTTTTATTTATTTTTTAGTCAAATACAATTAAAAACTGTGTATGACATGTTATGGGAGAAGTGAATTCTGTGCACGTTTTCAGAATTCTGTGATCCCTACACTAATTCATAACCTACTTGAATTTTGAGTACAGAAAGAAAATGAACGTTTTTTGCAAGGATTATTAACAAAATATTCGCTCCGACGTAATAAAATCTATTTTCAGCAATAAATTTGGGCTTTTATCCTTTATCATGTCCTTCGTCAAGAAATAATACTTTCTGCCGCGACAACATGGAGAACAGTAATTTGAATAGGTATATGTACCTCTGAATTCTAGAAGACGTGCACGGATAATGAAGTTACATTTCTGTCCAGAAGCAAAACAAGGGATCATCTCCGTATTTGCTCATTGGATCAGGGAAACTGTCCACAGGCCGAACGGTTGAGGGATCTTATTAAATCGGAAACTCCCAAAGTATTTAATGTTTCGGATATTTAACCATTGATATTTAACGAGCGTAACATGGCTAATTGAGGAATTTCCATCCTTTGAAAGCTCACGATCCCCTGCCAGGATTGAACCCCCAAATTTGGGTTTAGGAAGCCAGCGTGTCCCATACCATTGGGGTTGACCTGAGCTGCTGTCACTGAATCGAACTCGCTTGACAGCGTGAAGTGAGGGGGAAGGTTGAGGAGGCGACAAGAAACGGAAAGACTCCAATGAAAACACATTTTCGTCATCGCGGTGTTTGCGAAGTAAACGCCATCTGTTTACTCGCTTACTTCCATCGCGAAGTCACCCTTCAATTTCTTACGAGTAGTACGAGCTTTTCTGTTTTTCTCTCCCTGGCTCTTTCTCTCACTTCGGTAGAATGAGATCGACGCCACTGTCACTGAAATAGGTGGCTGACAGAAAAAAACAAGGAAATTGTATTTAAAAGATTTTTAAGAAATAAATTTTGAGGAGAAAAAGTTAACATCGAGTATGTTTGTGATTCATGTAGAGTAATGGGAGTGGAATCTGTAGTTTGTGTGAGTGCTTATGACACAAGTAATTTTTCATAAAGGTTTCACAATCTTTTATCAAGATAATTTAAATACTAAGGTATTGATCACACTTAGCGTAGAGGGGGGAAAATGCAGATAGAAGATCTTTTTTATATGCTCGATTCCGGAATCGATACTTTTGTTGGATGGTGTCTTCATGAAAGCAACATGCACTACACTAACGGGACTAATGACCAGAGCAGTTGACGCGCCCGAAAACACGAAAAAAATCCAATCAATTCCAATTTTTCGATTCTGGGATCGATTCTTTTACAGGAATCGAACGTCTCAGATCATGTCAAATCGCACCCACACGAGCTACTTGCCCTGAAAGAATCTGGGCGCTTCCTCCGAGCCCATGTCACGTCCTCTGATTCCACTCTCATTTACTCTCCAAATCCAGAAAGGGGTGTAGACGGGCAAGATGAAACGGCATGATGGTTGGTTCGTTGTTAGTGATTCCTGGCGCGTCAACTGCTAAGTCTGATAAAACTGGTAATCTCCCACCAGCGGGGCACCGCCCCAGCCGGGACAAGCTAGTGGCTATATACGAAAATAAGTTTGATAGATTCGTTCTAAGAACGGAAATTTTAATTATGATTATATGCTTTACAATTTATTACTATATCATGTTTATTTTCTTTTTAAATTCTTTTTAAATAGAATTCTAGTCTGCTAATACCCCTAACCTGAACGTAGGAAGTTAATATAATTATTACACTCTTTAGTAAAAACAATTACGAAAGCAAGATTCTTTCGATTTAAATGATCAATTTTACTTTCAATTGGCAATTTGAAATCACACTGATGTGTTATTACAATTTAATGGATCATTTATTTTCTTTGTCAGAGGAAATGAGAATTAATATAGCTAAATTTGAGACAATTACTGTCAAGTAACTGCTCCAAAAGATAGTTATGGGCCTGGTTTCCAGTGATGTCCCGCCAATCCGGAGCAATTTGTACAACTCTTACTTTCAAATTTCTTGCCAGACGCTTTAAACGCAGTGTCCGCGAACTCTAAACTCCTTGAAATGCCTGGTATAAACACATTGTAAACACATTTTCCCAGCTCGTCACAATTTTCCCGGCCTTATCAATACCGGCTGCTCGACGTCCGGTACATTTCTGATGCGCCTCTTCGGGGCAAACTGTCTTCCAGTGCGGATGCCTTGGTGCATGTGGTACGTCGCATCGGTTGCGACAGGGCGCGTTCTGCGAAGCCGACCACAATGCGCGCGGAGACAGACAGGTGCGTTCACAAAGGAAGTCCCCGGGAAGCCCACTCGAGCTGATTATAATTATCTGTAATGAACATTCACGCAGACGGTTTCTCATGCGTTCAGCAAAAATGATGTGTTCCGCTCGGAAACAAGACATTGTTTTCTGCTTCCTGCTGCACAAAAGAGATGCACTTTCGCTTTTGATGATAAGAAGTGAAAATTAATGCATTAACGTTGAAAATTACGTGAATCAGATACGGAAATCTGCGAAATGGCCGGTATGAAAGAGGTTGAGTGATATCATCTGGATTTAACTGTTAACCTTCTCCCATGTCGTGTAGACAATACTGTTGCAGCTAGAAAGAAAACTTGAAAAAACTCATAATAGTTACATAAAATAAACACATTATATATTAGCGTTCCCTGTAGTGTTTGCAACATACTGAATAACTTATGTTGTCATCGTTAGCAATTTAAATCAACTTGATTATCTAAGCCAAAGTTTCTCAATACTTCATAAGATTAAAAGAAAGAAGAAATAACAGTCTACAATAAAAAATAACAAAAACCTTCCAATCCTATTTCAAGGAGTATTTACCCATCTTCAGGTCATGCTCACGTTCAAAATCGAAAAGAACAGATGTCAATTATGAAACAACATTACAAAAATGGAAGATAATTAACTTTTAATACTTACTTAATGAAAATGTCTTAATGTGAAAATAATATAGGTATCTAAAACTTCATAATTCTACCTGTTAGTTATCGTAAGAAGAAGGAATTAAAAGAAAGTATTTAGTAATAATGTTTCATGACTTTTTTAACAATTTAAAACATTCAAAAACAGATACATTTTATATTACAAGAATGTAAATTATACTTCGACATGGTTCAAGAATCCTCAGAAAAAAGTGAAACCAAATAATTTCAAAGTACTTAAAGTAATGTTACTATTTTTGAGATTAAAACTAATTTTGAGAATGAATAAAACAAATAGTTGAGGAAGGAAGCATAGGATATCAAACAAAAGAAATAATTATTGAGAATTTTTGAATTGTGTGGCGGAGTTAAATCAAAAATACTGTAAAGTCATAACATTACAATGTAAGGGTATACTCATGCAATAATTGTATTATTTACTTGAAATTATTCTTCTATTGTATCTAAAGTTGGGAGTTATTATTGTATTATTAATTTGTTGTGTTGATGTAGTTTATTATATAAAGACAATTACAATTGTGCTTGCCATCTGACAACATTCAATTTGGAAGTAACAAATGAAGGTATTATTATTATTATTGACTAACACAAAACAATAAATTGAATAGTATCTGAAAGTTTCTTTGACGTGAATTTCGTTTCAAAACACTGCATATCGCGAAAATAGACATTATCTCCATACCGAAATATACTTTTGGGACAAATTTTATATCACTACTGCCTATTTGACAAAATATATTATTCACTGACATTGGGAAAGTGAAGATTATTTTACAAACATTTTGTCCTCAATCTCCCCTGCGCCAAAATTGGCTACCAACTCCTCAAAAATGCTCTATGAAATGGCATTGGGGGATTTCGACTACTTCACCTTTCCAAAAACCCTATGAAGAAAAGGGATGACGGAAGAAAGGGGAGGCAGAAGGCAAGGGTCCGTCGAAGAAAAGATGGTAATTTTCTACTGCAAAAAGGGAGAACAATAAGGAGGGTAGACCACCCAAACGGAGCTCTACAAGCCGGTTGTCACACTCTTCCACAGAGAGCTCATCGATTTGCACTAACAATGAAAGTGTCTTTTTTTTATCTAGGGCTTTTAACCAGCCGACAGCCGGTTGCCCTTTACGTCCCGAAGGGACGCATATCCGACCATACACTAGACAAACACTTGCGGGCTCCTCTGATCTGGGGTCAGCAGAACGCGAGGCCCTCCGCGACAACACACACACACAAAGTCAAGGGACAAACAGTTATGCCCAAGGCGGGACTCGAACCCGCGACCCTTCGGACCGAAGCGCTGAGTCGGTACTCTTAGCCACCTCGGCCATCCAGGTCGGCGTGAAAGTGTCTAATCCAGTATAAAATCATTTATTTGCTTCACTGACGTATAATAAAATGCCACTGGTATATCTTGTAAAGAGTGTAAAAATGTATCACACCTGGACTGTGCAGATTGGAATGTTGAACGTCATTTAGTTGTAAATGTTGTGCGAGGAAACAATAATTAATTTGTAGTGTACAAAACGTAAATGACCAATTTGTCGATTCACAGTAGTGGAAACAATGGTATTAGGTTGCAATTTCATTAAGATAGCTAAGTTATGTCGTGAGTGTGGATTAAGTTTGTTACGACTCTCATCACCCAGTGGAGAACTCCCATTACCCAGGTGATCGGGTAATGAGAGCCAATCGAGTCCGTTTCTTTTTCTTTTTTTACTCAGAACAGAAGTGTCAGTTTATTTTTTGTTTTAGATAATTTGTGGGTAAAATATAGCAGAACCTACATTAACAACAAGGGTCTTTCATAGGCTACATCTTTCTTTTCACGGTCGTGGTACACTTTACGTGAAAAGCTACTGCCAAGGTTCCGAACTAAATATTTCGATAACTTCTATCAATTGGTTCCGTTTTCGTCTGGACATTATGATCACAAAAGTCACTAGCACTAGGCTAGCACTAGTATGCGTAGTCTTTAGCTAACACTATTGTACACGTCAATACAACGACGATCGACACTCTGTAACTCAGGGAACTAGCCACAACTAAATAACTGTACAGTTGTGCCGGAGTGACTCACACCCACGCTCAGGTCTACAGGGCTGCTCAGGTAGAAAAATTTGAATTTCGATTCTTCTCCGATCGCCTGCGCAGGTCGCTAAGCCTGTGCAGTTTGGCCCGCAGCGGCTGGCACGCACACTCCTTTTTCCTGTACAGGTGACTTGTACAGGTAAAACTCACCGGTATACCTGAACATGTGTGCCGAGCCTAAGGCGTTGCTAATGCTTGTCATTACCAGTGTCGTTTTATAATACGGATAATTTTGAACACTAAGTACAAATTGTGGGAATTCTGATGTGGTGTTGTTGACGTTCTTATGAGAAGAAATAAAAGAGGTCATCTTCGTCAACATATTAGTTTTATTAAGATAGCCGGCTTTCGACGGCTTTGCCGTCATCGTCAGTCTACAAGATACAGAAAAATATAACAAAATTATAAATAAATACAAAATAAGATAGAAAATTAAATTACAATTAATGGATACATTTAAAGTTTTTAGTTACAGATAGCAGATAAAATTTCAAAAAAAATGCAACGGGAGGATTAGTAGCAATTCAAATTAAACACTCAAATCTTAATAAAACTAATATGTTGACGAAGATGACCTCTTTTATTTCTTCTCTAAGTACAAATGTTTGATATCGTCAAGTCAAGTTTTGAATTTAGTCTAAAACTAATGGTGATCCAATAGCATATATTTTCTTGCGTTATTTCTAAATTTGCAATTTTCGAAAATTCGGAGAGTTGAACAAATATGAGACAAGCACCATTATTTCAAGCATTCCTTCTTCTATCCATGAAATTCAAGAAGCAAATTAGTTTTAGAGAAAAAAGTTACATGTTCTTGAAATTATATTTCGCGCTAAATTACACAAATTACTCATATTTTCAAAAAATTGAACGTGAAGTTATTTAAAGATCCATCTATAAGGAATATATATCATTAAAAAACATTTTATCTTCAATATTATAGTTGTAAGAAGAACACGCCCAAAAAATGCAGTGTTGTAATTTTAAAAAATCTGGGTTTTAAAGGAACATGAGACTTGCACCGGTCTCTTACGCGTTCTTTACGCTATAAGAGGATTAAGTTTGATTAAAAAATTTGGTGCCATTTTCAGGAAATTTTTAAAATGTTTTTGAGGTTTAATGTGAAGTATCTTCAAATAGCAAAATACCTGTTTGAAACTCCCGAAGCCTCCAGTTCATTCGGATCAATCAGGGAATATCAATTTTCCAGAAAATCGGACGAACGGCTTATGCTCTAGCGTTGACAGACGGAGAGACAGACGTTTTGCCGTCCTCCAATCTTTCGATATCCAGGACCTTCATAACATGGATTCTGGCTTCACTACGTGTTAGAGGAATTTTCTTTCTGTATTTTGCAACAGTACTTACCCACTTTTTCGTAACCAGCGCCGGCAATAAGAGTTTTTTCTACCGAAAATTAGCTGGTTTTCGGCTCACGATTACATAACTTTCTCTTCTTGGGGAGTTCCTTCGTAAGAGCGAGAAACTTTCTCGAAAAAAGTTCTATTTAGTGAAACGTAAGAGTGTTTAAATGCAGTGCTGTATGTTTTTATTCCAACAAATTTAGGGAATTAATAGTTGTTTACTAAATTATATTGAATTAATACATTAAATTCATTCATTTGATTATTTCATCTGCGTTGAAAAGTTATCACCATAGTTTCGTTTCAAAGACGCTCTAAATATAGAGGAAGTATTTTTACTTCGGAGAACGGTACTTGTCAGGGGCCAAACGAGCCTCACGCTGCATTCCGAGAATCCGAGAGAGAAATAATTACACTCGCCGGTTCCATGCCAAAGCACAAACGCTTCGCGCATACCTTTCACGTTCTCGCGGCGAAGATGGAATTCACTTTACAAAATGTCTTCTGAGAAAGAAGTGCTATTTTAATTGCTCCATTCGAGAATAGTACCAATTATCGTTCCACGCGTTCCTATTTTGTTACTTGTAAGACGATGCATTTCTCATATGTTAAGAAAATAGGTAAATTATATTTTCTATTCCCACTTCGCAGAGACTTTTTACATTCTCTTAATACCTTACATTTGAAAGAAAAAGAGTTCGAAGTTTTTAATTTTATCTCTGGATATCAAAAATATAGTTCATCTTCCATCAACATGTTCATAAATGTTTAATTTTTGAGAGACAAGTATTTTAGAAGATGCGAAATTTATATTTTATAGTCAAATCAATATTGCAAAAGAATTCCCAAACCAAACTTCAATGTCGAGTGACACTGTTATTTGATTTCACTAGACTGTAGATAGCATTTATAAATAATGAAGTGTAGATAATGAAAAAGTAAATATATTCATAGGGTTATATTTCCTTTGACTGCGCTTATAAACACAATAATCATGACCGATATACGAAAAGACGTGGAATTCAGGTGCAAACATATACATACCACAACATTTATACGAGAGAGAAAGATTTATTCTTTCAAGAAAGTTCACTGCTTTCATCACATATTATTCTTCACAGTACAGTTCTAGGTTCATTTCCCTAATACATTTGGCTTGTTCTAGTATGCCATTTTAAAATGAATTTTTTAAATCACAAATTAGGCCTCATTGGTTGTTTTTCAAAACTTCTGCATCGCATCTCTATCTGTGAGCAACATTCGGAAGCTTACCTCTCCATCTACACAAAGGAGAAGGGAGGGGGAACGATGAGAAAAGAGAAGGGAGAAGGGGGAGTCACAAATCCCCAGCTGCTGCGCCAATGGCGTTCTCGGAGCGTCTGAACGATGGCAGACTTATTGAGCAATCACCGAATATTCTGGGAGTGAAGAGATTACGAAAAGGACCGGCTTCTTGAGATAACTTTCTCGGCGTCCGAACAACTGGACGATTCCTGAGAACTGTATCTGAAGAGGATTAAGAATGTATTCGAGCTACTGTTAGGTCGAAATCTGTGCATTCGTCGCGCCTCATATTTTAAGAAACAAATATGTTAGCATATGACGAATCTTTAATTATATTTTAGTAAAGAATCATGCAAATATTTCAAATTTACCGGGCCAATTAATTGAATGTTCGTTTACAAAACACATTAAATTGAATGTCGTTCTGTTGTACTTTTTCTTGAAACATTGAGAATAATAAAACAATTCATTGTGGCAAAATAAATATATAAGAGATATAATTAAATAGAAAACAGTTTAAAATAGTTTATCTTTCAACTCTCTACGTTTTCGTATTTGTTTGTACCTCTAATGGTTTAATCGGACTATAGCTATCCTAACATCACAGCTAGAATAATTCACAACTAGTAATCAACTACACTCAAATATTATTTAACCATTACAACTGAGGAGAAAGACCGGAAAGTATGTAGTCTCTAAATTTCATTTAACACTCATATTAATTAAGGACCTTCTCGAGTTCGATTCCCGGTTGAGGTAAAAATGGAGTTGTAGCTTTTCCTTAAAATCTTCACGGTTTCTGTAACTGTGTGATCAAGAAAAGCTCAGGCAGGGCCAAAGTTGGGGCCCTTCAATGCCAACTGGATCACAGCCTACCACCCGAAAACTTTCATTCATATAGAATACGTCATGTTCACCACATGTCTCTTACCCCAAGTGTGGGAATTAACTAGGCCCAGACAGAGGGAACACCGTTAGCTAGCCGGCAAAGTCGGACAGTTGACCCAAAATGGCTAATACACATACATATTTTAAGGAGTTTACATTTTTCAACAAGATATTATTCTGTACTGTAATGTCTTCCGCACAATGAGCCCCTGATTCTTCCACTCCCGTCCCGCAGAGAGAAGCCGCCCTCGGACCCTAGGCGACCCTGCCCCTCCAACTCCCTCCCCGGGGACCCTATGCCTCTGGGTGCAGCCCTAAGGGCTATCGCCCTCTCTCCATAGCCCTGTGCCCTTTGGGGGCGCGCGCCCTCCGCCAGCGGTTCCCCCTCGCAAGCCCCCCCCCCCCCCTGGCCGGCCGGGCAGCTGCACCTGTGGGCTGTCGACGGTCGCGAAATCTTGAGATCGGAAGATGAAGTTCTCGGGATACATTGCCTGCGATGTTGGAAACCCTCGAACGTACTGGAGATGTTTGTTGAATTGTACAGTGTTGTCAGTCCCATTCAAAATATTCAAGAATATGACTTAGTAAGAACATATTATTGAACTAAAATAATGTTTATATTACTAAGATCATTTAGCCTCATCCATTCATTATTATTATTATCATATCGTGTCCCTGCAGGACTAGCAACCCTGGGGGATAAAAATTGGATTCAGCATAAAGCAGATCTCCCCCAAAAGGAGTCAATACACTTGCCACGGGATAAGTGTAACTGAGTTTAAGTGCAGGTGTATGTCCGCGTGTTCCTAGATGGCCAATTCGCTAAAAAATATATCATTTAATGCGTAGATGCAACTTACAAAATATCTTCTTGCAAATTCGACCTCTGAAATTAGATTTTATATATTTTAGATATTATTATATTATGAAAAGCCTCACATTTACTTCTAGATCGTAAAAGCAATCGTATAATATCAATGCAACACATAAATACTAATTTTCTTTTCAGTTTTGCTCGTCGGATACCGAGACGTTCAGCTTACATATTACATTACATACTAGCGTTTCAACAAATTTACTTCCAACATAAGATATATATCAGGAAATGTGTGCAAATAACTAGTATCAAATATGAGATAATATATTTAAGATAGTATGAAGTAATTTATTTGATACTTGTTCAATAATTTTTTAATTAAATACTCCACCAGTATACCTTGCACAATTTCACTTCCTTCTTCTGTTTTGGTTTTGGTCTTTTTGATGGTTGTTTTATTATGAAGGAACTAGCAAGCCAAGTACATTATTTTCGAGGTGAGTGTGTAAAAAGTATTGTAACCACTTCGGCTGTAAAGTGCCTTCTTCGCATACAGAATATCGGCCTCGGCGCTTCATCGCTCTGCCTCGTTCATTAAACCACCCCGCTCGAAAGGGAACCACTTCACGGACTCCATATATAAACTAATATTTTTGTATTCTCATCTCTTGAGTTAGATTTCATGGAACGCATATCGTCCGCAAAATTGAACTTTGATGACCTAGGATGATACAACCTTTAGCAACCTAGGACTATAAGGATTAGCAGCAACTTCAGTGAAACAAATGCTATGATGGCAAACAAATGGTAGAGAAAATAATTCATTTGTTTTTTTCAAATTCATTTACGCAAATATCTTGGAGACGAATATCAATTCATTTCAATGAAATTCAGTTTGAAATATAAAAGTTATGTATTCATCTCTTTATTGAAGTATTTTTTCAAGATTAAACTTTATTAAGCTAAACAACACAAAGAAATATCCCAAAGCGTTCCTCATCAAAAAAGACACTAAGCAACATTATAATTTATCACTTTCATGTTATTAAATGCAGTTTTCTCTTTGATCGTTCTCCACTTCAATGTTACACCACTACTGAGTAAAAATACGTTTGTTTGTTACACAGTCTACTGAGTAAAAATATCAGCAAAACCATGATATTTGAAAATATCAAAATTTAAGAGATTTCGTTAATCTAAACTTAAATACTTAGGAAAGAGTGCTACACGAAACTTATTTATACCTCATCTAAAGATATTTTTTGCAGACCGTTCCCAGAATGTATTAACTATTATTTCTAAAGAAAATGAATTGATGAAATTAAGCTATAAGCTAGGTTAAAATTAATATTGAGATTTAACAAAAGGATAATGAAAATAACCTTTTGTGGCACCAATCTAAACGCTTTGCGAAAGAAAACCTAAAAAATGCAAATGATATTTCATGAAAACACCTTTCCTATGCCCATCATCTTGCACTATCATCTTTGCTATACCTTAAATAATCTTTGAATATATCTTAAAGGATTATACGCAGTTATAAAACCGGAGAAATGAGATTTTTGAAGTAAGTGAAGGAATGGAATAGAAAAGACAATATAAAAACTCGAAGATAAAACAGGTAATGTTAGAAAAAATTATTGGAACACCTGCAAGATTGCCAGAAAATGGAATTTCTTGAAAAATGCTGAAAGTATGAAAAGTGCTGAAAAAACACTGCAACAAACTGATGCATATTTTAGCAGTGTAAAAGAAGAATTAGGTTGGTTCGTTGTCAGTGATTCCGTGAGCGTCAACTACTGATGTCATTAGTCCCGTAAATATAGTTCGTGTTTTTTACTCTGGATATGGCGGTGATCTTCCTCCGCTGGATGGCGAGATCCGGCAGCGACCTTCCGTCAGCTAGCGGGGTTTTCCTCAATCAGGTATCTCCCACCAACCGTGGCTCCAGACGGGACAAGCTCTAAGCTCCCGACCCGTCTTCTGGAATGTGTGGTATTGTACTACATGCTAGTGTAAGAGTGTGTACGAGAACAAGGAAGAGGTAGTAAAGTTCGCGTGCGGTCCGTGGCCCGTTTGTTATGGTACTGCTGCGGCATTCACCTGATGTTAATCGGAGAAACCAGGGTAACTATCGATTAGAGTAGCCGGCCTGTAGAATTATAATACTTTGCTTTTTCTCCCATGATTTCTATAAATATGACAGTGATGATAAATTCACCGGAAAATTCTCTATCTCGAGCAATATAAATAAAATATTGTCTATAAAAATCGAGGGAGAAAAGTTTACATATCAAGACTGGGACAAGATAAAAACTCTGCGTTTCATAATCCTTGAAGGCGCCTGAAGGTCGAATGACTGTCCACCGACCGCTCAATTGATCTTTTCCCCTCCGTTCTTCCTCCCCTCCCCCTCCCCCTCCCTGTCACTTTCCTTTCATCTCACCCCTGAGCATCTGTATGTGAACGTCTTTCCCCGTCGCCTCATCACTTCTCCCCGCCCCGACCCGATCCCACCCGTCCCCTCCCAAGGGCCTATCCTTCCCCTCCCCGCCATCACCTCAACCCCACCCGTCCTCTCCCTGTCCCCTCCCCGTTTTATCTGTCCCTTTCTCCTCCCATGCAGTTCCCTTCCCAAATCGTGTACCTATCCTTTTCACTCTCCGTTCGTTCTCCGTCACCTCGCTTTCCCTCCTTGCCTCTCCCAACTTCTCCCCTCGTTTTCCCTTTCCCTTCGCCCTCTCCCTACTCTCACTTTCTTCTCGGACAACTGTCGGTGTGCACTCCACTCGAGTTAAGGGCAGGCAATGGAAGGTAAGCAAGAAACCTTCTGGCTGCCGCCTTCTCAGCCCCTTCCTGTCCCCGTCACACACACACACACACACACACACACACACACACACACGCACGCACATCCACAGAGTTGTGGCTGATGAGAGAACACGGGGAGAGGTGGAACAATACTAGATAAAAGGGAACATTGGAATCCTAATATTTACTCTTGAAGCAATGGGAAGGAATTCTTTTAAGAACAAAGGGCTACAAAAAGGGAAAAATAAAAGAAAATAAAAATCCTTCCCTTCCCCTCGTGCTGGCCAACCCGCGTTTTCTCCCCCTCGAGAACCCAAACACACAAACAAAATACAGTAGCATTTTCTTTCTTTGCGGCTTCCTTCGTTTTCCCCCCTGCAGTCTGTTGTCTTGCTCTAGCATCCGCCGGGTCTTTGCCTTCGAGTGAGGTTAGGTTACCGGATCTCGGGTGCTTCAGTGAACCAGCGTGTCCCAGAGAAAGGAGGGAGATTTTTCTCGTATTCAAACGCTTACAATGCCGTAACGACGTGCTATTTCATTCGAATGGGATCTCACAGAGCGCGACGTGGCGACACGCTGAAGAGTCGGACGCCGCAAAAGTTGAAGGGGTCTGTGAACGAGGACCGTTAGATGGAAAAGAAAGATGGATAGAATCCGAAGGGCGCGGGGAAGACCATCCATTCCGATGATACTTTACGAGGCTTAAGTGGGAACAGTTGTCTTGTTATATTATGGAAGAAGCGGAGAGACAGATAGACATTTTTTCCGTCTGTTGTTACCATTGTCGATGTCCCATATTGAGGCTATCTCTTACGGTGTAAAGTTTCAATGATTCCAGCCTAATCACTTTTCTAAAGCACTGCACTAATGTTCTATTTCTGAGGAAGGCTTGTACTGAATAACAACTAGAAATATATCTCATGCACTGGAATTCTGATAAATATTTTAATATCTTCTAACGTACGTATGTGTTGGAAATGTCAATACCTACTGTGGTATTATTATCATTGGTATAATTATCATTGCAGTGGCATTCAACGAATAAAGCACACGCCATTAGTCCTTGTGACACGGGTAACTTTATGTACTTTTTATTTGAGAAAACAAATTGAACATAATAAATTTATAAATGATGCCTTTTACTTTTAACAACCCAACGTAACGATGGTCTTTATTTATCACAATAATTTTATTTAAACAAAAATAAATAAATTATATCTATTGTGTAATTTGAAGTACTTTTATTATCTTGCCTGTGAAACCACCCCACTGCCCGCCTCTTCCCGTCGCTCTCCGCCCTTCCCCGCCTCGCCCCGCCTCGCCCCGCCTCGCCCCGCCTCGCCCCGCCTCGCCCCGCCTCGCCCCGCCTCGCCCCGCCTCGCCCCGCCTCGCCCCGCCTCGCCTCGCCCCGCCCCGCCCCGCCCCGCCTCGCCCCGTTATATTCCGTTCCGCCAACCATCCCTCTACGCTTCCTACAACCATCCCCCTTCCATTTTTACTTTGACCATCGCCGTTAATTTTCAATGTTCACTTTCAATTAGAGGCATACTAAATACTGCACTGGAATCTTATTTTACTAATTTCCAATGGACTTGGAAATTGAAAGAAATGCAGCCTCCAGTCATGCGAGATATGTCATATTAAAAAACAATGAAAAAAGTTTGGATTTAATTGAAAATACAAATATTTCATTGTTTTATTGTGCCTATTCTCATCCTGCGCGTACCGACTGAACTCTTATTCAGTGTATCATACCTTACAACTCAACCGTCATGTGACAACAAAGACCAAAGGAAGAAGCCGCCCACCACTAACACTTCTATTCACACGACTTAAACATTTTTTGTATTCTTATTTTGTAAATAACTGCTATACTGTATACGTTCTGTACTAAGTAATTGCTGCAATTCAGAGGATAGTTTTTCTTAAAATATTAAATATATTGTGTTATTATTAGAGAGTATTTTATTTTTTATTCTTGAACAGTAGGTACTTTTTGGAAATCCTTTTTGTCTAGTTTTGTGCAACAGAATTATTGCTGCCATAGGCTACTGGTTACTTATAATCACCTTACTATTCCATAAAGTGGTCTAAATTATAATAGATAATGCCACGAGTGCTTAGATATTAATCTGAGAATTTCCAAAGCAGGAATGGTATTTAAAAGAACATTTACATGAATGAAATTTCGCCCAACAAAGTTCCAGAGTGTGCGAAATATTGAAAATAACTGAACGCAGGGCTTTGATAAAATCAAAGAGGTTATGTTATAGTACATATGCGGTTTATTGCACGTCAACATAGCGACCGACACATACCGCCTCCTAAGATAAATGAGTCGCCGTTTATTATTGGCCAGCAGGGAGGAGTGGTAAGAAAAATCGGCTAGAAAAAGTGATAAAGTTTTTGAGACAAGCCACCTTATTTGGGCATTTTATATTTATAGTTAAACACTATTGATTTCAATTTCCTGAGAGGAATAGTTGTTTATAGTTTCTTAACTGACCAGGAAAAGCAATACTCGTATCAGTTCTCTGAACATCCGATTAGAGTAATTATATGAAGAAATTCAATATAAGGTCAGAAATTCAACACATGGAAGACAAAATGGACTGTTTATGGAGACAGTTTATGGACAAATGAAAATTACATTGAAATGTCTGACATTATTGAAGATAAGGGAATGAAACTTAAGACGATCGAGTACAAAAAATGATGATTGTGGTGTACAAAAGCAAACATTTGTCTACAGCGTTCATTATATCGAGTTTATCGCGATGAAGCCCTCCAAGCGCTGGTATGTCACGCATCTCCATTCATCGCAACACGGACACGATCACGTGCCGAGACTCATTGGCCTACGAATCTCAGGGCAGCGCACAATGAGCAGGAGCGCGCGCTTACAGATGCGGAGGGGGATAATGCGAAGCCACGGGAGGGAAAGGGTCGCAGGGCGGAGACGAAAAAGCGGCCAGGGGAATGGGGGCAGCAAATGGGGCTGGAGTTAGGGCGGGTTGGAGCGGGACTTGGGAAGACAGAGAGACATAGGCGAACGAATGGAGTGGAGTGTGTTACGACTGGTGGGGAATTCAGGCGAGTTGGGAATGCTTGGGGCGGGTTGGAATAGGTTGGGGTGGTTTGGAGCGAATTGGGGTGTGTTGGGGGAAATTATGGCGGAATGGGGAAGGTCGGGATGGGTTGAAGTGGGTTAGCGTGGTTTGAGACTGGTTGTGGTGGGTTGTGGCGGGTTGGGGAGGATTGGGGCGAATTGGGACATGTTGAGGCGGGTTGGTGTGAATTGGGGTGGGTTGCAGCGAGTTTGGGGTGAGTTTGAGGCGGGTTGGGGCGGGTTGGGGGCGGGTTGGGGACGGGTTGGGGGCGGGTTTGGGGCGGGTAGGGGGCGGGTTGGGGGCGGGTTAGGGGCGGGTTTGGGGCGGGTAGGGGGCGGGTTGGGGACGGGTTGGGGGCGGATTGGGGGCGGGTTGTGGGTGGGTTGGGGGCGGGTTGCGGGTGGGTTGATTGTGGGTTGGGGTAGGTTTGGAATGAGTTCGGGGCGAGTTGGGACGCGTTCGGACGAGTTTCGGTGCGTTGGGGCACAATGGGGCTTGTTGGATTGTTGGAGTGGGTTGGGAGATGAAGATGAAGGTTGGGGAAGGGTGGGTTGAGGAGGATTGGGGAAGTTGGGACGAGTTCTAGCGGAGTAGGCAATCTCGTGTCATGGCTTCAAGGCAAGTTGGGCTGAAAAAGACACACACCACATAAGAGTACGTCACATTTTCAGGATTTCAACTGCAGTAATGATATTGACGAGGGAGGCTGCAATTTGCTGTTTCTTTTAGTTTACCTCAGTAATATTAAAATGCTACAAAAACAAGTTGAATTTCAATAACCAGTTTCAGCGTAGGGTTGAATTTTTAAATGCCAGCTAGTAGTAGTAAATGAAATGTTCGGATACTCAGATGTTTTTGAGTGTACCTTTTTTCAATTCATTGTATTCTATAGAGAAAGATACGCTTAATTTCATTACCAAAAGAAACGAAATGAAAAACACAAAAATGAAAGATTTTTTGAAGTTATACCTACAATTATATTTTGTGCCAATTTCTCATTTGAAATATCATCTGTATAAACATAATTAATAAATATTTGAGAGCAGTTAGTTAATTAACTTCTTCAAATACAATAACAGAGAGACATGATGTAGCAAGTAAGGAATGTAAGAGACACACGTGAGTGAGCAGCGGGAGCATGAGGACAGGGCGCGGATAGAGAGGTCAAGCGCCGTAGAAGCTCAGGCAGAAGCTCTGACGTGAGTGCAGAGCAAGAACCTACTTGATTCATTGATAGTGATTCTGGGCGCGTCAACTACTGAGGTCATTAGTGCCTTAAGTCTAGTGCATGCTGAGATCATCGGGTAACGATTATCTTCCCCCGGTGGATGGCGACATCTGGCACCGACCTACCGTCGACTAGCGGTGTTTTCTTCAACCAGAGGGGCACCGCCCCAGGTATCTCCCACCAGCGGGGCACCGCCCCAGCCGGGGCAAGTTCTATGTCCCCGACCGGTCTCCCGGAATATGTGGTTGTGTAGTGCGTGATACTGTATGTGTATAAGGGATGAGGATAGGACAAGGAAGAGGAAGGAAAGATCGCGCGCGGTCCGTGGCCCGTTTGTTAGGGTACTGCTCCGGCATTCGCATGATGTTGATCGGAGAAACCACGGAAAACTACCGATGAGAGCAGCCGGCCCCACCTCCACATACACCAAGTCACCCACCTCCACACCTGCCTATAAACATGCGTACCCTCGCCAGCCTACACACCCGACCGTACACCCGCCTACATGTCTGCTTATCTACTTGCCTATGCACTCGCCTTCGCACTCGCCTACACCCTCACCTGCAAAACTGCCTGCAAACCCGGCTACACCCTCACCCACATACCAGTCTAAACATCGAGAGTACACCAGCCTGCACATCTTACATTCGCCTACGCACCCGCCTACATATCCGCCTATACACCCATCGACATACCGGCCTCCATATCCGTCTACTCTCTCACCTCCACACCTGCCTACATACCAACCCCCACATTCAGAATCTAGGGATTAAGAAGCAATATTTTTAATTCATCCTCAGGTGAAGTAAAAATCGACTAGCTGAAATGTTGTGCGTAAAATTTGCTCTCTCCCGCATGGTTGGGAATTGTAATGAAAGTCGTGACCTCAACCGCGATCAGAACAAAGACCTCGAAAAATCAAAAGTAATGTTAACTGTAAGTGTTTCACGTACACATAGGCAAATAGAGCTTTCTCTTAAACGCAAACATGGAATAAAACGTCTAAAAAAACAATTTTGTAGAGTTGGGGATAGAAAAATACTTTGGCCCTATGGAACACAAAAATCTGGATTAAAGGCTTTAAAACTCATCGTATTGGAGTTGTGCATGACAGTAGTGCTGCAGCGTGGTCTAGGTTGCAATACACTGTACTATGTATTTTATTTATTTTAATATATTTGTGACACATATTACTTACAAAGTTTAGATTGTGAACTCCTCGAATAAACTTTAACTACAACAACTTACACTGTGCACATTTACTAGTGAGCGCAATATACTTTAGAAAAGTAAGTACAAAGTTTTTGCCTTACGTACTAATATATAAATTAACTTATTTTCCTTTTTAGAATACTTATTCTTTCATTAACATTTGTCTTCCACACTGGGTAATCCAGAATGCACATCACATCATGAATTTCTTTTAAAGATATTATCTGATTCAACAAACTCAAAAAAAACTGCATGTATGTGTTATTATAGCCATTATGTCATGTATTAAATTAAATATAGTAAATGCATGATAGAGAAGACAGTGAGATATAGCCGTAAGCTTTAATTTTAAGCTTTTCAAGATACGTACTACATCACAACTGTCTCTGCATCACGAATTTATTTATATTTATTAACTTATAATATTGACTATTCCTTAATTTCCAAGTGTCAATAATTAATAAATCATTAAGTCTCAAACGTGCACAAGTATTGCTTATGATTATTTCCCTGTAATCACTTTGTTCTAACACAAATATTTGGTTTCATTAAAAGGGAGTTTGTAATGGTCTAACATGAATTAAATTGACAATAGACTCAATGTTAGATGAATATAACGATTCTTCACTGCGTAATAGAATATCCAGTTTTATATCATAATATCACTGTCGTATGTATTCATTTAATTCAGTATTTGTACCAGAAACAGATATCAGGTACCAGTACAGGCTAGAGTCAAGTTGTAACACAATCTTGTTTTATTTCTACAAGCTTTCTTATTAACAAATCAATGAAAAATTGCTTCTTTTATATTCTCTCCTTAATATAGAAAATACTCGTACATTACGAACTTCTCCTTGTGTGTCTCATAACTTCTATTATGGTTCCTCAAAGTCTTAATTTCTCTCTTTTTCTTATAATTTACTAAGACGTATATTTTTGTACTAATAAAATCATGCACAAGTATTGCTTATGATTATTTCCCTGTAATCACTTTGTTCTAACACAAATATTTGGTTTCATTAAAAGGGAGTTTGTAATGGTCTAACATGAATTAAATTGACAATAGACTCAATGTTAGATGAATATAACGATTCTTCACTGCGTAATAGAATATCCAGTTTTATATCATAATATCACTGTCGTATGTATTCATTTAATTCAGTATTTGTACCAGAAACAGATATCAGGTACCAGTACAGGCTAGAGTCAAGTTGTAACACAATCTTGTTTTATTTCTACAAGCTTTCTTATTAACAAATCAATGAAAAATTGCTTCTTTTATATTCTCTCCTTAATATAGAAAATACTCGTACATTACGAACTTCTCCTTGTGTGTCTCATAACTTCTATTATGGTTCCTCAAAGTCTTAATTTCTCTCTTTTTCTTATAATTTACTAAGACGTATATTTTTGTACTAATAAAATCATAGAAATAATTCTTATCAAAAACCTATTTAAAAATATATCAAACATCATTTAAGCGCATCTAATTTATTTGGGTATGCACTATCGAATTGTAAAAATAGCCTTGAAATCTACTATGTATATGTAATTATAGCCACTTGTGAATTTCATGCAACAATGTTTAATTTATAAAAGATGTAGAATGTGCAAGTATCACAAGTGAAAAGGAAGTTGTGGCGGATTATATTTCCTTATTTAATGTATGGGAGGTTTTGATGAGAGTAAATTTAGTGTGATTATCAATTGAATCTGTAGAAGTACGATCGAGTGAAAAGGTTAACGTTATTCCCATGAGGTCGTTTATGCCTGTAAATTAAAAAGTTCATTTCAATTCTACTTAATAATTCATTAATGATATATGAAGTTAATAGTGTATCAATGTGTGGTCTCTAAAACTGCCCTTATAAATCAAACTTATCCATTGATTGAATTAATCGATAATTATTTTTTCTAACAATCATGTTTGAAATGTAAAACTTTCTTTAAAATACTTCAAATTACTTGAAAGCAACTTGTCGAAAATAGGCATTACAATTGAAAGTTAAAATAGATTAAATACAATCGAAAGGAATGGGACTGCCATTTGAATCAACAAATCTGAATTCCCTAATGTTGAATAAATTTTGTTGAAAACCAGCTTCAAATAACGGTGGCAGGCTGGCGTTTTAGAGTCTACTTTCAATCGCTAAGTTCATACGTCAAAATGTCGCATAAACAGCACAAAAACTTGTATTTTTGACGAGCAAATCAAACATAAACCGCGTCAAATCTCGTACCATATCTAAACCATCATCCATCATTTCCAAATTGCCCGATTAACCACTCACTAAGTCTCTGATTCGTGGTCACCAAAATCCCAACGAGGGTAGGCAATAGAAGAGACAGAACTCTCTAGAAAGCAACGCGTAAAGGTTCGAAGGCGATCGTTGGTTTGCCAAGCGATAGGAATTTCCCCGTCTTCTGGCGAAAGGCGAGTCACGCGATTCCGCGAAATAAGCTGGCGCGCCTGCGGGATTGGTGCCACCCCCGCGCCACGGCTATCCGGCACGCAGACGTGTCAGGAGGTGTATCTACAGCCAGGCGCGCCGCGCGTAATACTTTGCGCGGTTGCCGAGAGAGTGCAGGCAAGTGCAAGCTCCGAGGACCCGCAGCCCTTGTAGTTCATCGCTTCGCCGTTGCTGTGAAAGCGCGCTTGTAGCACACTTTCTGAGTTTTGTGTCGTATTGGCGGCAAGCTTGCTTCCACATTTGTGCGTGCCACTGCCAGGAAAGGAAACATTTATAAATTAATGAAAGTAAAAACGTCTGAAAATGAATGAGTATGTAATGAATGAAAGTAATGAATGAGTAGAATAAATAATTGTGCCTCTAAAAGTACTGAAAACTGCACGTATTAATAATAATAATAAATAATAATAATAAATAATAATAAATAATAATAAATTATAATTAATGATAATAATTTATAATTAATAATAAATTATAATTAATAATTATTATTATTATTTATTATTATTATTTGGATTTCCATTTAAGAATTACGAAACTTTCAAAAAAATTATCAGGTGATAAGTGAAAATATTAAAAATAATTTTCAGATAAAACATTTTATTAAAAATGAGGGTTGATTTTGAGAACCTTTTATGGGAAGCTTATCCATTTGAAATATTTTGTTAAATTTTGAAATAAACCTTTTCCCTTGGCGAGGTGTTGGTAGTGAGACTAGAAGATCAAAACTGCAGATGTTTGAGACGCGACAACCGACATCTTGTATCCCAATTAGCATTATAGAATTTCATAAGTAGTTTATTTTTTAAATAAACTTAAAAAAAGGGATTTATATTTTTTCGGTAGAATTTTCTTTGAATAAAAATGGTTAGATGAAAATAATCTTTCGTGAGGCTAAAATAGATATTTTATTATAGAGCAATATAGTTCAATTCCCCCAACCTATATATGTTTTTAATTATTCAAAATCTTATTTATTTGTGTATTCTAAATTGTAAATACTATTGACTATCACTTAGAGGGTGAACGTATAAAAATATATAAATAAATAAAAATATAGGGTGACGAGAGATTGTAGTATTTTTATGGAAGGATTTATGACATAATAGATCCAAATTATTTAGTAAAAAGGTAGACTTTGTTAGGTGTTTTTACATTGGCAATACGTTGAGAAACGTTTGTCCATTTAAATTATTGACACCTTCAAGACTAGTAATGCAATACAAATTTAAAGTACAACTTGAAGCCTGCAGCAACAAAATGCCGCCGAAGAAAACACACAAAGGTTTTCCAAAAAATAGCATTCACATTTGTCAAAACAACTAATAACACGACTGAAAATCCAAATACGAAGACTGGAAATCGTCAATAACATAGCATAGTAAATTTGTACATTACAACACATATTTACACACCAATGATCTGACAATAGATGCTGTTCTACAACGTATTACGTGAATAGCGAATATATAACAGCGGGCTGGCTCTTCATTGGAGCCTTTTTGTCGCATAAAGTTAGCTGTGTCGCACGGAGTGACGCACTGAGAATGAGAATTCAACCGGTTCACGCAATATGGGAACAGGTGGAATAACAATCAAATATTAATTTCATTGCTTTTTTAATTTTCTTCAAGTTCCCCGACATCTAACAAAACCATAGACCTCTCTTTCAAATCTGCATAGTTTTCTTTCAATTCCGACGCGCATTGGAAATATGTAATATAGATATTACTTTAAATAATTATATTCATTATTAGCGTCATTGGATAGAAGATGAAAAAGATACTTATTTACACAAGTTGCAAAGTCACAATGAATCACATAAACCTTCTATAATAATTATGGCTTGCTTCAGTAGGGCAGCATCAAGGAAAGTATTAGCTATTAATTTTTTTTTTAAATATGGAAATGAAGGAAATTTTGGTAAGCAATTATCATTATAAATAGACTTTATATTAAAAAATTAACCTTTTGTGCAAAGCATTGAGTTTAGAAGATATCTTAGGCTCCGTATGTTAGCGATATTAAACACCAGATTCTGATAACTGACATGTAATTGTAACATTTCAAATTATTTTATATATGATTCAAAAATTGGTGCAAAACATGAAATAATTGAAGATTCATTTACTACATCAAGTTGCAAATAAAAATTTAGAAAATATAAATTTATTTGCTTAATAATAATAATAATAATAATAATAATAATAATAATAATAATAATAATAATAATAATAATAATAATAATAATAATAATAATAATATACCGCGAGCGGTAGCTCAGTGCATGTCACTGCAGCGCCTCTGACCGGGAGGTCCTAGGTTCGAGTCCAGACGGCGGCACGATTTTCGACACTAGCTTTTCAGCTAGGTCGAATTCAGTCGCTGTCTGGAGGAAAATTCTAGCGGTCGGCTGCTCTGATCGGCAGTTTTCCGTGGTTTCTCCGATCAACACCAGGCGAATGCCGGAGCAGTACCCTATCAAACGGGCCACGGACCGCGCGCGATCTGTCCTTTTCATTCCTTATCCTACCCTCTCCCGTGACTCACACACACTTACACTAACATGCACTACACTACCACATATCCCGGGAGACCGGTCGGGAGCTTAGAGCTTGTCCAGGCTGGGGCGGTGCCTGACTGGTGGGAGAGTCCTGGTTAGGGGGAACCCCACTAGCCGACGGTAGGTCGGTGCCGGATCTCGCCATCCAGCGGGTGAAGATCATCGCCATCTCCCGAGAAAAACATGCACTACACTAACGGGACTAATGACTAGAGCAGTTGACGTGCCCGGAAACACGAAAAAATCAATAATAATAATAATAATAATAATAATAATAATAATAATAATAATAATAATAATAATAATAATAATAACAATAATAGGAAGAGGAAGAAGAAGAATGTGTATACTTCAGAATTACATTATTGCGACACGATTAAGACCAACAATAATATTGAATACGAGAAAATTTATTTACAGTCGGAAAGCTGGTAGAGACCTATACATCCTTTAAAGGCTACAGTGCCGAAGTGAAACTTAGAGAGATATTGCACTACCAGGCGTAACAATTTACATTATACATTCATATGGATTCTGCAGTTTACAGCAAAAGTTTTATATAAAATGTTACATAATCCGTCTAGTTCGGGTGATGGCCAAGAGATAGCGCTGGGTGTGCCACCACCATGCTCTGCGACGCGCGCAACTGCTAATGTAGTGTCTGGAATCATTTGCTTGTAGTAGTTTGAAGTTACACTTCTTCATTTATGTATCACTTTGGTGAAAATATCTTTAATAGGAAATGTGATAATTATGATCAACTACCACAAACCAATACATACGTAACAATACGTAAACTAACTGATTATTATTTCTTCCCAATAAAGATGGATTGTGTGAGTGCGATTGCTTAAAATACTAACAATATTTCGGTATGAAATGTGATAAGCTAGAAAACCCCAGGTTTAATCTGAATAGAAAAATCGGCTTGAAGCGTTAGAAATACAATGTAAATGTTTGCAGATAAGACGCTGGGTACTAAGGAATATACGATGTTACGACGACGACGACCAATAATCAATAATCAAGTTATAGTTTTCCATGCTTGATGTCAGAGCACTATTCGTTTGGGAAACACGGCCCCGATGATATTGCATGCAGGAGTTGTGAAGATGGCATTGGAAACCGTGAATCTGCAGAACTTTTCAAGTTCTCATTCTATGGATAGCCACCGAACAGAACGCATGTAAGTAAATGAAACGGTACGAATATTATTTTACACGAGACTGGGGAATAATTAATTTAATAATAATTAATTTCGACAGCTTTGTATTGTATGAAGTAAGAAGTCAAAGATATCATTCTAGTTTGAATTATAATTTTTAATTTGCAATTTCTAATTTAAATTCAATAGACTCCGTGTTCAAAGGGGATTTATATTAGGATAGATCCGTAGAAGGGAGGATTTTCAAAATGTTGAGCTGAAGATTGTCGCGCGTAGGTGTTTCATCCGAAGCACACCCAGGGCAAGGTGTGCTTGCGAATTAACTTAGTACTTCCAATTTCTGAATTTTATGAAAATACTAAATAGTGTAGAATACTCCGGGAACATTTGTAAGCCTAAAAAACGTTAGGCAAGATCACGATAATAGGGACATCAACGAGGACATCCGATGGACAAACCGGTAGCGGTAGCTCAGTGCATCAACTGATGTCACTGCAGCGCCTCTAACCGGGAGGTCCTAGGTTCGAGTCCTGACGGCGGCAGGATTTTTCGACACTAGCTTTTCAGCTAGGTCGAATTCAGCTGCTGTCTGGAGGAGAATTCTAGCGGCCGGCTGCTCTGATCGGTAGTTTTCCGTGGTTTCGCCGATCAACACCAGGCGAATGCCGGAGCAGTACCCTACCAAACGGGCCACGGACCGCGCGCGATCTGTCCTTCCTCTTCCTTATCCTATCCTCTCCCTTTACACACACACTTACACTAACATGCACTACACTACCACATATTCTGGGAGGTCGGTCGGGAGCTTAGATCTTGTCCTGGCTTTGTCGGTGCCCCGCTGGCGGGAGAGTCCTGGTTAGGGGGAAACCCCACTAGCCGACGGTAGGTCGGCGCCGGATCTCGCCATCCAGCGGGAGAAGATCACTGCCATCTCCCGAGAAAAAAAACATGCACTACACTCACGGGACTAATGACCTAAGCAGTTGACGCGCCCGGAAACACGAAAAAATCAATCAATCAATCAACCGATGGACAATTTCAAGCCAGAAGATTGGAAAGCGGCTGACAAGTCATTCCTGAAGATCACAGAAAGCTCATTAACTTCAATCGGAGCCGTACGGAACTTTAATTATTGTACATAAGTAAGTTTACTTCAGAAATTAGTTCAATATCAATTGTAATATTACCGTAATAAATGTTAAATTCTTATTATTGTGAAAAGAAAAGTCTGATAATTTGTAGTTAATTGTTATCAATTCCATAATTGGTTTCATTCAACAGAATTTTAGGAATCGTAAATCTGTATAGAATTGCACGTACTCATACGACAGACATGGGGTAATATGTTGTATGTTCAAAGCCATAATCAAATTGAAAAGTAAAAATAAGTTAACGTTTAAACAAGAACTTACAAGCATAGCAGGACAAACAAAATAAATAATAACGTTGATAAAAAGCAGAGAGAATAACCATTTCATAATAGTTATATAAATCTTTGGAAATATTATCAAGATTTATTAATATTAATATCGATCAGTGGGGGGGAGGAATTTCTCAGTAAACAACAAATAAATACAATGTTTACGAATTTCAACGAAAAAAATTACAAATTTCGAAAAGTTTACATGTACCAAATGAATTTATTTGTGTTCTCATAATTTTGGTATTAATTCCCACCGATGAGAGCTAATTCTTTAAAGATTTCATTATGTGCATGTCCAATTTCGTATTGGCTACTCGTCTCAGATACCGTACTCGGTGCTTATCTCGTTTCAGGTCATTCGTCTCAGTTATTCACCGCACCAGAAACACTAGGATCCATTACATGTTGTGGCATTCTCCTGCAAATTTTGTTCATTTTGTAAAAGAAATTCACTCACAGGCACGACTTTTCTTTCTTTCTGCAAACTTAAATATTTTGACATCTTCAAAAAATGCTACTGCTACTGTCAATTATGTGTTCAACCACATTTTATTTTAAAAATAAAAAATCTAGTCCATGGAGGTTAATGTCAGTACTTTTATACACTAATTTAATTAATTTACTAAACAAACGCTCCCTATAATCATCAAATCTTTCTCCTATCTTTTTCTTTTGAAATTGACAATTCTCCGGTTCTGCTCTCAATGAACGCTTATATACTGCACAAGTCGCGACACACACAGTAAACAATATTTCACAGAATTCAGTATGTTTTTTTCTTAACATGTCATTACATTTTTGCCATGAAATAAAAGTCCGTTTATTTCATTATGAGAATATTGTAACAATCTAAGATCCCCACGAACAATTTAGATGCAAAGAACAAACATAACAAGGAATGGCATGAGTAGGAGATGGAAAAACAGAAGAAAGCGGTGTCGCGCACTAATAATTTTTTTTATAAATTAAAGAAGACGCGACAAAATCCCGATTTGGACAGTACAAATCAATAGCATTCATTTAGAGGAACATTTCAAAAGTTATTCGAAGCGAATCGCATCGGGGGTTTAAAAGATATGAGTGATTTTGAAAGTACACTTTAGACAATATAAGTAGAGATTTTTACAGCCATTGTTATCATAAGAAAGGTAATGTAAAGAAGCGGTTTTTCCTAAAAATTAAGAGAACGCGTAAAGCGATTGAAATGAAACTTTCGGGATTAACAAAGAAAATCACGCGGAAAATTATGACATTACTCGCAACTCTGAAAAATATCGAGGAGCTGCAGTAGAGATGCCAATTGAAATTGTATATTTGGAAATTTTACGAGAGAACAATGATGCGTCGCGAGCGACGGAAATAAAGCAATTTTGGCGTTAATAAACATGTGGAGATCGTATAAGAAATAGTAATAAGATATAAATTGATAATTAAAAGTAGTAATAAAGAGAAATAGCCTGGAAAGGACAGAATTAAGTAAAATGGTATGATATTTTTGGTAAAGACACGTAAGCGATCGGTAAATGTTCCAGAAAAAAAAGTTGAAGACACAAGGCAACAATGAAAAAAAGATGATGCGTAGCAAGCTCGAAGTCAGACGTGGGGAAGAATGCTCCGGAAAAAGATAAAAAATTTAGTATGCAATTGTGCGAGAAACACGGTGAACATGAATGGATATAGTGAGTTTAGGCAATGATGTTCGAAATAACAATGCGTAACGCGGAAATATTTTATGTGTCGCAGTATATTCAACAATAGGACATTTTGGAGGAAATGTAGCACGCGATAGACAGATAATTGCGTTGTTAGTTGCGTAATGGAAATAGGATGATAGGGGAATGAAAGGACATGCTAAGAAGATATTAGCGAGCTCAAAAAAATTTTGGTAATGTGTGGGGATGGAGAAATGCTGCGGGAGAATGGATTTGGAGGATGCTGCGTAATATACATCGAGGACGGCGCGCAGCAATGGTTTTCTGCGGATTACAGCGTTTTCTGCAAAAGGGAAGTTATGAAACTTTGTTTTTTTTTGTTATGAAATTCACATTTTGAAGGAGAAGAAAGATTAAAATTAGCTTCTGTACAAGATCAAGTTCTGTCTTAACGTAAAATAGATTCAATAGATATGCAGGCAGAATGCGCATTCGGGTGTGAATGAGTTTATTTATAATTGTCAGTATGAATGGAAATATTTTGGATTTTGTGTCATGTAATTTAAGGGTATTATATCGTTCATGTGTTTATGTGTTTATTTTGTTTGTCGTTAAGTGTATTATGTGAGTCATGGGAGAGCAACGACCCCAGTTTGTATTTATATATATATTTCAACTGGAATAATGACTAGCACAGGAATTACAGAAAATAAATGGCGAACATCACTTGGTTCGACATTAAATTAAACGAACGTAGTTTAATTGTTACATGTAGCTAGTTAATGACCTACGCCCACGTGCCCGAATAGTTGTTAGATCCTGTACAGGTCAGCCACAACGTCACGCCCAGATTTTATGTGTAAGTAAGAAAATATCGGAAGTTCTGGGGGGGGGGGGCAGCTAGTCGACGGGCAACCTTGGAGGTGGAAGCTGAGTATAACCAGGGCAATTGATAAGAGCGGGTTTTGGTTATTATTTTGGCGTTATAACGCCGGGCGATTATAAAGATTATAGTTGATCTAGAGCAGGTAATGGTTCATTACATATTTTGGTGCGCCTAACGAGGAGCGATTATAGTTGTTTTATAGATATGAGGAGGACGGTTCATTACAATATATTAGGAAAATATTAAATGACCTATTCAACGGATTAGCTAGCGATTACTTTTTGGTTAACTATAAAACTGTCAACCTGCAAATTACTAAGTAAATATTCATTTATCATGATATAATCGACTTTTTAATTTTCATCTAATATATATATATATATATATATATATATATATATATATATATATATATATATATATATATATACACACTTTTTATTTGTCATATAAATTTGGAGTGCACAACAATTTTCATGTGTGTAATTTTCTGAAATAATAACTTCTCCCTACTTTATGAACTTTCTCTCTGCTTTCGAGTATCTGCTGTAGCAAAATCTACGCTCCCGGTATCTGGACGTCGGTCAGGAGGAGATTTATACTCTCAGAGGACTCTATTAGAAGCGATGTATCGGCTTTATAAATAAACCAATACCATAAATACGGTATCGGCTACATAAATAAATTAGCGGCTATCTGAGAGCATCGTATGATCCTCTCCCCGAGCTTTCACGGCGAGAAAAGTAAGTGCAGCTGTGAGAAAGAGGAGGGGAAGGAGGGGAGAATAATTCATCCCGGAGCATAATCGCGCCATCTGGCGAGTATCGAGGCGAGAGCGAGCAGGGAGAGATGGGAAGGGCAGGATGGGCAATAGGGCGAGAGAGAGAGAGAGAGAGAGAGAGAGAGAGAGAGAGAGAGAGAGAGAGGCAGACGGAGAGAGAGATGGCGGGCGGGTGGGAAGAGCTGGAGGTTGGGTGCTGGCTCCCAATTTGAGGAAGATGATAACGGCCCGGCTGGTCGACGTCTGCTATCGACGCAGGCAATCGACCCTGGAGACCCCTTCGTCATGGTGGCACCTCCCTCACTGAGTAATCTCTACAGCACCTCACTTACTTTTTAGGCATTTACTCACCTTACGTCTCTCCCCATTGACTGAGGGCGTTCCAAATCATATTCTGAACATACTAACTATTATAACATACTAACCGAACACTCCTTTTTCGAGCTTACTGAAATAATTCAAACTATATTTTTGATTGCATTGTACGAAAACAAAGGAATAACTACGGCATTATTTGCAAATAAATTAGTCTAAGAATGTGTTTGCAACATAATTGTAAACATTTTGTTTTATGTTACTTTCAATATGTGTATGTGTAACCGTTTCAATATGTGTATGTAAATGTTTGTTCTCCCTTTGACTCCAGTCTCGTCTTTCATATCGTTCAGGATTAACCATAGTGTGTGGACTGTACTTCAATAACTTTATTTGCCTCTCAAAGCAGTTGATGCATCCAGTGAGAGGGAGAAGTTAATAACATATTCAATATCCTACTTCTGTCTGCAATTTACTCATTAAACTGTTGTTATATATTGTATATGTGTTTATATTTTGCAATTATAACCAACAAGTTTGAAAATTAGTGATATAATATAATATTAGTAAATATAATACGATTTTTGACAGAGTACATCACCACATTTACAGTATAATTATTCTAATACTGACATTTCAAATACAGTAAAAGAGTGTTGGAAAATAAATGTAGTATAATTAGACATTTAAATGTAGTGCAACAAAAATTCAGCATTCAGTTCTACGCGCGTTCCATATTCATATTGCCCGCTTAGTAATATATTTATTGATAATATGTTCCATTAATCAGATTCACAATGTGGCGCGAAATTCGAAAAGAAAAAATTGTTTGATTTCACTGTCAAAATAACTAAGTATGTGTGTTAACACTATCCCTCCATAATTTATTTAATTTATAATATAAGACATAATGGTGATACAATATCTTAAATTGTTCACTTTTACTAAACAAATAAATGTAACACTCGATAGTACACTAGCGAAAAAAAATGTGTTCTTGAAAATTATATCTACCGAAAAGGCCTTTCAAACGGGTAATTCATTTTAGTTGATGAGGTATGATTTTATCTTGAAAATAAGGAGGGTAAAGAATCGTCTACTATATTATTCAAAATTAATGAAAAATTAACTGAATGTAAAACTAAATTTATTTTAGTTTCATTTTCTTGTGGAATTACTCACCTTTACTCACCGAGCACTTCAATTGTTCATTGCAGTTGTTTATTAAGAGTGGATTAAGAATATTTTGTTAATTGAACAATATATTTTTCTACAGAAAACATTCCCTGGTTTCTTTTACAATATTCGCAATCAAAGCAATTGGCGAGGATTTTGTGTTGTTCAATATTTTCATATTTTGAGTTTCGAGAGTTTGAGTCTGTTCTATATATTTTCTTTTATTTCTGAGTTTAATTTGTTTATTTACATACTCCTCCTCTACTCTTTAAACGACTGAAGATCTTGTGACACATCGCGCGAGTTTAAAGTCCTCACTGAAACCTTTAAACGAATATGGTATTTACGGTTTGTTTTCTTTTCAGTTAAAGCATTCTCTTTGATTTGAAGAGTTCTCTTTGATTTTTCATCCTCATACTCCCATAACGTTTGTTATATTTCCTTGCTTTGGTGTTTCCTAAAGACACTCTCTCTCTCTCTCTCTCTCTCTCTCTCTCTCTCTCTCTCTCTCTCTCTCTCTCTCTCTCTCTCTCTCTCTCTCTCTCTCTCTCTCTCATTCTCTCTCTCTCTCTCTCATTCTCTCTCTCTCTCTCTCTCTC
>BLKR01009875.1:0-41944 GCA_011170035.1 Teleogryllus occipitalis | reverse complement strand
AATAATAATATTAAATAATAACATTAATAATAGTAGTAATAATAATAATAATAATAAAATAGAATATAAAATGAGTAAAAGTCACATAATAATGTACCATCACCACCACAAAAGCAGCAACACAAATTAAACTTATCACAAAAAATACTTGTGCTTTCATTCACAAACACTCACACGCATACACACACATTAAGAGGTGTAACCGCGCAATATAACACTGGCGTCTAACAGAAAACGCATTCGATTTACACACAGAAGAAAATCAACAGAAAGAAGCGGTCTTAAAAGGCGGTCAACTTTTCACAATTCATCAAATAACAATAATAACATTTAAATTTTCAATGAAATAACATTTTCAATTAATAAATGATTTATCAATTGAAAGTGAATTCGATTGATACAGCCTAAATAATGAATTCCAAACCTTCAAAATTGCCTCAACTTGTTTCTTTAATACCGCGCAAATTAATAAAATTAAGATGTTTGTATGCCTCTTTAGACGGAAACAGTAAACTAATATTCCCCCGAGTTCCTAAAAGATAGCAGGCAAGGCCTTCCTACTAACACTACCGTCAGCGTTTGATTTTGATACTTCGAAGCACTGTACACCAAGAAACTGTTTCAAACTTTTCTCAAAAATGGCTTCAAAATTTGTAAACGTTTTTCTCGCATAGAGTTTTCATTTTCCATTTACTTCAAAATCAACTCTTGCCATAAAGATTGCGATTTCCGTGAACTCTTCAGTGGTTGCCAAAATATGGCACAGAACTATCCGATTCCCAATTGATTTGATAATTAAATGTTATATTGTGTATATGTTGCATTTCAACCACTAGAGTACCCAATGTCTTCGCAGGGCTCGCCGTTACGGTTTGCTGCAGCTTTCGCCTCCGATTCAAACAGTTCGAAGCGGCTTCACAGAGGACTCCTCCTCCAATCGCAACGCAACGTTCCCCGCCTCCACACAACCCCTTCTCTGCCTCCGCCCACACACCCACAGTTGCGTCTTCTCCTTAGCACCAACTCCTTTCTGCTTCCCCCTCCCAACAACGCCTTCCCCCCGCCTTTCTCCGCCCCACGCCTTTTCCTCCCCCCGCCTTCTCCTTCCCCGCCTTCTCCTCCCCCGCCTTCTTCTACCCCACCTTCTTCTCCCCCGCCTTCTTCTACCCCTCCTTCTTCCCCCACTCCTTCTCCCCCGCCTTCTCCTCGCCGCCTCCTTCTCCTTCTTCTACGCCTTTTTCTCCCCCGCCTTCCTCCCCCCCGCCTTCTCCTCCCACACTTTCTCCCACGTTTTCTTCTCCCCCGCCTTCGTCTCCCCGCCTTCTCCTCCCACGCCTCCTTCTCGCCACGCCTTCTCCTCCAAAGCCTTCTTATCCCCACGCCTTCTCCTCCCACGCCTTCTCTTCCCAAGTCGTCTTCTTCCCACGCCATCTTGTCCCCCCTCCTTCTCCTCCCTCGCCATCTTCTTCCCGCTCCTTCTCCCCCGTCTTCTCCCCAGTCTTCTCCCTCGCGTTCTCCACTCACGCCTTTTCCTCCCCACCTTCTTCTCCCCCGCCTACTTCTCCCCCGCCTTCTTCCCCCACGCCTTCTCCTCCCCCCACCTTCTTCTCCCCAGCATTCTCCTCCCCGCCTGCTCCTTCTACGCCTTCTTCTTCCCCACCTTCTCCTCCTACCCCTTCTTCTCTTTCGACTATCTTCTCGTCCACCACCTATGCCTTCTCCTCCTCTGCCACCACCCCTTTCCACCTCCGCCTCAACCCCTTCTCCGCCCCAATACGCAACCGCTTCTTTCCATCCGCCCCCAACTCCTCCTTCGCTGCAAACGCCTTCTCCTGCTCTGCCCCTACCCCTTTCCGGGTCCGTCCGCAACCCCTTCTCCAACCCCAATTCGCCTGCACCCGCATTCACCGCCACCGCGCCCATCGACCGGGAATCCGCGATGCGACCACAAAGGCATCGCCAAAGTTATCCGCTTCCGGCGCCTCCGCGTTTCCGTTTCGCCCTCCGCCCCCGCCCCGCTTCCGTCCGGCGCGGCGGCCGTCATCGCCTTTGACAATCACCGATCGCGGACCCCCTCCCCCGCCTTCTTTTTGCGCGCTCGCCTCCGCCACTCCCGCTCCCCCGAACCGCCTCCCACCATCTGACCGTTGCCCTCGCTCAGAGATGGAATAATACTTTCTGGGGTCCTCAACATGACAAGAGTACGCATCTACTAACAATACTGAAGTGTTGAACACGTATAGTGGTAGTGTTGTGCAGTACACAATATACACTATATGTATGTACTAGCAAAATACCCGACGTTGTTCGGGCTTTCTTTATATTCAATCCTTGCGAATGAGGGATAAGATCAATTTTATGTAAACTACGGTGTTTAATATTATTATTTTTAACGTAATTGGTTCAAATTTTAATAAAATACTATAATTTGCTTTAATTTTTTTTACAACACATTGCTTTTAAATGAACTTTTCTAGTCTATTGCACTGCTACTGACCCCTATCGAATAACTTAAGTACCAGTTTTGTGCAGCACTACTGGGCTCTGGCGCAATATGTTAGGAACCTCGTGCTCTAAGCGAGAGGCGAATAATGGTCGCGGAGCATCTACAAACATATTATTTAAATTATTTATTTTCCGCATTTGGGTTGTGTGAGTCTTTACTAAACTTTGGACACTGCGACGATCCTGAAGAAGATCCTGTAAAAACTTGATATCTATTCATACGCTACTGTTTGTTGTATCGATGTCGGTTCCACGTCGTTGAATTCACTTTTATTAGTATAGATGTACTTTGGCGCAATAGCCTCTGACAAAGCACTATGTCCTGATGGGGACAACTATTAACTTTTACACACGCTGGCTCCTCTATGGTCAGGAGACTGACAAGTTGTTCCGAGATTATACATGTACATGAAGGACAAGGGACTAACATACACGAGAGACGCTGAGTCAGCACATGGTCTTGTCACCTCTGTCATCCAGGTCGGCATATCTTTTGCAATTGAAAAATATTTATTATTAACTTCGAACACGCGCAGAAATTGAAAGAAAACTATGCAGTCTACGATCAAAGAATGTGGTCAAGTGGATGACCTGCTCTTGCATATTATAAAAGGAAAATATGTCTTGTGCTGACGTTCATAACAATTGATATATTGTCATCATACTTGGTTTTGAATTCTTGTGTTGTTTGAAAAAGAGATAATTTCCAACTTATTTTCCTATCTTAATTTCCTAGCTGGTTCCACATATAAATTGCTCTGTTGGGGAAAATTTTCCTTCCGGTTCAGCTTTTGACATCAAAATGACCATATTTTTAATTACAAACATAGATGTCGAGATGTAAGTTTCTTTTAAAGTAAAGTAATATTAAAAATAGATTACGCAACTTTTATGTTAATTAATAACAAAGTATAATTAAATGTTTTAAATGAAAATGGATTTTAGCTTAAAATAGCTTCAAAATAATACGATTACTACTTGTGACAACGTATCCTCAATGTAGAAATGAAGCCTTTTTTTGCGAAAGTTTATAATTTAAAAAAATACTTTGAGTTAAATCTAAACGTTGAAAATTTTAATAATGTTTGTTATCATAGCGATCTACTACGTGTGCAATTTTCATATTTTTTTTTGGTCCCCCATATTACAGTTGAAAATTCGGAAAAAATCGAAAATTCCAATTTTTAAGATGGTGTAAGTTTCAAGGGGTACGTTACTTAACAATGATATTTTATAAAAAGTAACTATACTGTTATGTGTAAAAGCACAGAAAAAATTAAGGCTAAGATTCTATTCCTTTTTTAGGAAATTACTCTCTGAAAATCGAACTTGATTCAATTTCGTTCGATAGATTTAATAGCAAATATTTCTCAAATAAAACATAGAACGTAGGTATGTAATTCGATTTATTGACCAGAGTATACTGAATCCAATGCCTTTTATTCTAGAATGCTGGAACAACCCAGAGCTGATTAATTTTGAAAAGACTAAACCTCTACAAACGCGAAAAATGGTTCACAGCGTAGAACAAAAATGGCCGCCATTTGTACACCAGAAACAATAAAAATAAATCAAAGATGCTTTTGAACAGCCAAAACATAATGAAATTTATGTACAAAATATGAATTTTTCTCGAGATGGTCGAGCGACCAATTTATTAAATTCTGGACCATTGAAAATGGATTGACCCTCATGTTTGTATAGCTCGATCTAGAACACATTTCAAAAAATTTAACACCTCCGTCAGACTTTATATTACGTCTTAAAATATACATTTACATTAGAGACTCCCCGGTAATGTGTCCAGTGACCATTATTCCTTACGTGCAGCGAAAACACGAAAAATATTAAATATGCGTGGCGACAAGCGAGGAAGTAGCCTCAGACTGGTTTCAGAAAATCTGCCCGAAAAGCAGCTAGTTAACACACCTATATGTCTTACATCATACACACATGCAGCCAAATTAATTCAAATATGGCGCCTAATCTCGATTATTAACAATTATAGCCATTTTTTGAGTTGAATTAACCGCAAAGGTCGTCCATTTCAAACGTCCCGCGTTCAAGATCCCGCGTTCGACTGCATTCGTCCCGCGTTCGACTGCATTGCAGAGAAAAAACTCAATGTTTAAGAATATACAAGCTCGAATTACTTCAAAAACTGGCAAGCAGAGAGCAGTACCTCCCCGGCCCGGCTGAAGCATGAAATATTATTCACTAGGAGCAAATTAGCATCGTCGCTATTCGGAGAAAACTGGCGACTTTTCAAACTAAGACGCCACTAGCAGCATTGTTACAATTAAACAGTCAAGTCTGTTGTGTAGCCGATCTCGCCGTGCAGAAACAGAAGATATTCGCGCACACCTCGACACTCGTATTTATGAACGCTCATTAAGTTTCTATGACAGTAAGTATTCCTTATGCAAGCAGTCCAGAGGCGGCCCAATGGACGAAAATTTACAATTAGGGCATTGAACAAATATAAATTCTTCCAAATGAGGTAAAACATGATATCTTTTTAAAATAATCAATGTTGGAAATCGGCTTCTATTGCCACGCCAAAGTGTGTTGCTGCCTTTATACTTGTCGTTTCCGAAAATCTTCTCTTTGATAAAACCTCGGAAAGTTGTTTTTGCGGATCTTCGGCCCAACCTTAAGCTTTAGCCCGGCAACCTTAAGCTTTAGCCCGGCAACCTTAACCTTAGGCAACCTTAAGCCCAGCAGATCTCCCACAACATGCCGTTTTCGCCCCCTTAACATATTCAAATACGGTAAAATCCACCCTCTAGTCTTAATCTGCATACTTCTATTTTTCGTTGGATATTTGTTGGACGTAGGTCTCTGGGGTAATTCGGAATTCACCAGTACCACACTACAAGGTTTTGTGTTGATGGTTTCTTATAAACTCGAAAACTATCATAATGCCTTAGCGTACGGTCATAATTTCTTAGCGATACAAAGGATTATAAAGGTTTAAAAATATGATAATTGATAACTAAATTTCACGGTCGAAAAATTACTGCGTTCACAACAATGCATAAAAAAGTATAATAAACACTAATGCCAATTTACAGAGTTCTGGTAGTCTTTTCCAAAGTTTATTTCAGGTCATAAGTGGTTTTAAAGGCGGAAAAGGAGATCATATATAAATTTCAAAAAAAACAACAACAAATTTGTGTTCAGAGAGAAAGTTTTCTGATTTTTTGTACCCGTGTATGTGTTTTAAGACACTAAAATATTTTTTGTTGCTTCATTTTCAATTTGTGTCGTTTGCATTTGGCACTGAGAAATTATAAAAAAGGTTTTCTATAGTGGAAATTATCTACTTATTATCCAATTTTTTTATTAGAAAAGTTAGTGTTAAGTTGAAAAAAATGTTTTTGTTCGTAGAGGAATCGGGGTGGTAGAGTGCGAGAAATCAACCTTTCAAAGATCTTATTTTTATGTTAGAGTTATAGTTGGGTACTTATATGCCATTTGATTTTGGTGAACTTTGTCTTCTTATCCGGGGGTACACGTTAATCAATTTCCTATTTAGTTCAGGTAAAACCAAATAAAACAAATTAGTGACAATGAAAACTGTAAGTGTTTAGTCAGTCATTTGAAAACATGGAATTCACTGGAGTATATTTTCCCTCGTAACCTGCTTGTAAGCTTTAAACATTTTCCAGTTTGAGATTTGACAATTGTACCATCCTTTCATTTTTATTTCTTTTACAACACCCTGCAACAATGGATGATCTTGGCTGTCCGGGTGACGCCGCGTCGAAGGCTGTATTGCCGACGTTTCGACCATCTTTTCGTGGTCTTCCTCAGGGGTGGTCTGCGACCAGCCCTGCCCTGAGGAAGAAGACCAGCCCTGAGGAAGACCACGAAAAGATGGTCGAAACGTTGGCAACACAGCGTTCGACGCAGCGTCACCCGGACAGCCAAGATCATTCACATGATTCCGGCCGCGGAAGCCTACGACTTTTCCCTGCAACAATGTCCGATTTGCAGGCATGCAGTCATATTTATGTTCATAAAACAATGGTATATAATGGATTAGTTTACATTTGTATTGTATATTTTTTTAAGGCTTAATATGCCTGTAATAAGTAATTTACTTGAGCTTCCGGGTACCCCCGGGTTCCAAGGACCCCCATTTCGATCGGGTTTTTGTCCAGTTTCCGTGATCCATTGAGCAAATGCTGAGATGGTTATGCTTCTGGACATAAATGTAGCTTCACTACGCGCACGTTTTGCTGAGGTCTCCTTTTGCTTGTAGTGGCAGCAGTAGAGCTGAGGGTGAGTTACTAGTATATTGTTAGCAATGTAGAAAAATCAAATCTGGAGTTCGTCTACCGTTGCAAATAGTTTTTCTATTTCGGGAACGAAAATGCCTAGTTTTTCAAATGTTGTTATCTCGCTTTTTTAATATTATTATATTATTATTATTATTATTATTATTATTATTATTATTATTATTATTATTATTATTATTATTATTATTATTATTATTATTATTGTTGTTGTTGTTGTTGTTGTTGTTTCAACTTTCATTCATCTTTCAACTATTTATCGTTAAAATGTTGGGATGGGATTCTGGTATTCAAGAAAACGTGTGTAGACAAGCTTTTCCCCCATACGTCTTATACAGTTTTTACTGTTTTTTGACCAAATAAATCAAATAAAATCAAGTAAAATCAGTCTTGTTTTCACTACTCGTTCCCACTGTTGCCCCACGCCATATCCACTTCTTTGGCTTTCCCTCCCTCACATGTCTCCCGACCTACACGCCACCACTCCTTTACTCCTTGCCTTTCTCAGCACTCGCCTTCTCCCCACGCATTCCATCTCTCGCCCACCGTCCCTCGTCCGCCGACCCCGACCTCCACCGCACATCCTTCGCACCACACTCTCCGTCCCTCACCTCACCTTCACCACTCGCCCCTCCCCCACCTTCGACCTTCGTGCTGCGCTCTTTACTCACCGCCCCTCGCCGTTCATTCTTCGCCACTCCCTCTCGCCTTCGCTCCTCGTATTCGACCCTAGCCTTCACCTCTGCGTCTCACCCCTCCTCCACCTTCGTCCTCCGCTCCTTACTCTCCGTCCCTCGCCGTTCATTCTTCGCCACTCCCTCTCGCTTTCGCTCCTCGTCTTCGCCCCTAGCCTTCACCTCTGCGTCTCACCCCTCCTCCACCTTCGTCCTCCGCTCCTTACTCTCCGCTCCTCACCGTTCATTCATTGCCACTTCCTCTCGCCTTCGCTCCTCGTCTTCGCCCCTAGCCTTCACCTCTGCGTCTCACCCCTCCTCCACCTTCGTCCTCCGCTCCTTACTCTCCGCTCCTCACCGTTCATTCATTGCCACTTCCTCTCGCCTTCGCTCCTCGTCTTCGCCCCTAGCCTTCACCTCTGCGTGTCACCCCTCCTCCACCTTCGTCCTCCGCTCCTTACTCTCCGCTCCTCACCGTTCATTCTTCGCCACTTCCTCTCGTCTTCGCCCCTAGCCTTCGCCTGCGCTTCTCGCCCCTCCTCCACGTTCGTTCTCCGCTCCTTACTCTCCGTCCCTCGACGTTCATTCTTCGCCACTCCCTCTCGCCTTCGCTCCTCGTTTTCGACCCTAGCCTTCACCTCTGCGTCTCACCCCTCCTCCACCTTCGTTCTCCGCCCCTTACTCTCCGCTCCTCGTCCTCTGCTCCTCGCCGTTCGTTCTCCTCTTCCCCTCACCTTCAACCCTAGCAGTTGCCACTCGTCTCTACCTCTCACCCCCTCATCTTCGCCATTCGACTGCCCTTCGTCTCTCGCCCTCCGCCCCTCGCCAACCCTACAGTGTGGTTCCGCACCCCGCCCATTGTGTTTGAAGCGCACCCGCTCCCTTCTCTGTGCCCTGTGACTGCTTCCCCGCGCGTCGCCCCGATATTCATACGAAGGCCTCCGAAGTCCGGCCAACTCCGCCGTGAAATTCAATCAATGCATGGGCCCCGCGCGCCTGGCACCCCTCCCAACGCGACCGCCGCTCCCGGACGGGACCTCCGCGCCCGCACCCGCTCCTCTGTGCAGGCTCTCCTACCGTTGCTCCCGTCGTTAGCCGTGATTTTTAGGCCACATCGCACACCTTTCGCCTCTTAGGCCAAGAGCGACCAAGACATACAACGCATGATAAATCATAGCTAAAACTTTTTGAACAGATCGCCATGAGGTATAGACAAACGTAAGTATGGCGATCTCTAGGCCTTGCGCTGCACAATTTTTTGTGTTTTGTGTTGAAAATAACTGTGCTTTTGGGAAATGAGTACACAGCTACTTCTTGTATATTGTTCGTTAGCCAAAGTGCGAAGGAGTTGTATACCATACCGATGTGGCGTGTCAGAAAGTCCACGATATTGAATTCAGTGTCATTTTTATGCCCTCTTGGATTACGAGTTGAAAGCTAAGTTGTTGGTCTGATAGTAGGAAATTATTTTGTGTTCTCACAATTCGACACGCCTGTTCCGTTATGTGGCGGGAAGTGCGCGTCAGCGACTGAGATTATTTTCACCGTTAGGTGTGAAAAGTATCACTGACTCCCCATTTTGTGACCTTTAATCTTCAATTGTGGGAAACTTCGGTGAGCGCCCATGTGCAACACTTCGAATGTTGCCCGCTGCAGTGATCGCTCGTAGTAGGTGCCGACAGTTTCTATGAAGGGTTCTATTTGGAGATGGGCTTAACAGCTTTTCTTCAATAACAGTTATTGGAATAACAGTTGACTCGTAATAACTGTTAATGATAACAGCTGAAAAATATCACGGTTACTATAAAAAACCTCACATGGACAACTGCTAAGAATTAAACCAGTTGAGGCGACTCTTACAGAGTTAAACCAGAAAAACGAATAACATTGGTAGCATCTTAACGCTTGACTAGCTACCTTACGGTGCTTGCTTGCACTACTTCCTCAACTGCTTCCAATCTACACTCCAACAACTACTTCCTGATCTGAACGAGATGAAGATACCGGAAGAACTGCCAAAGAATAATATTGATATAATATGAGTAGCAAATGTGTTTAGCAGAGCTTAAATATCAGTGAATCTTGATTTGGTTTCAGATTGCGAATATCCTTTCGAGAAGACAACTTGTGCGTAGGGAAGTGAAGAATGCCAAAAATAATGATAAAGAAGAGTGTATGATTGCTTACTTACAGTTAAAGTGATAAGGCTGTTTATCATCTAAAAATAATGCGTGTTATATGACCGTAACTCATTTTATTTTATCGCACGTAGGGAAATATTAGTTGATTTCACATTAGCTGTAATGGAACAAAAAGAAGTAAGAAAATTTTGGAAGGATTTAATTTAAAGGACAAAACATTTTGGAAGGAGTTACATTATATGGCTAATAATATATAAAAATGTTGTCGTATGGGATGTGTAATAACAACGAATTATTTATTAATGAATCTGTTAATTGAACTCTTGCTAATCACGAATGATTAGCTACAGTGAAACTATTTGCGTAGAAAATGGCCCCGAGAGCTTATAGTTTTGGTTTTGTCCAATAGATTCCAGTGATGCGAATTTCTACCGATGAGAGCCAATAACAGAGTAAATGAATTAACTGTTATTTCGAATAACAGTTTCAAACTATTAACTGTACAGAAATATCAGTTTAGCTGGTAATGGAACATCCCTACTTCTATTGGGTCTAGTCTGGCTGCTAAACTACGCAATAGAAGAAACGTTTTACCCTGAATAGTAATAGATGAAACTTTTACAACTTATTGATTTACTAAATATATTTAAAACGTTTGAATTCTTTAAAATTTGTTTAGACATTTTTTCTAAACGTAATTTCGTATTATGTAAATGTGTTTTATAATTAGTGTTTTTTATATTATATATTATATCCAATTTTACATATTTATTACACAGTTGTAATATTTTAATTACATATTCATGTACATATTTCGACGATTCACTCTAAATATTTTTCGGTCTCTAATCATGACAGTCACTAGCCGTAACCTGGCATCATTAATATTTCTGGAGCCAAACCCAGAAAAATTAACACCAATTTCACAAACGACGGCAACATATCACCTCATAAAACACTACTTTTACAACTACCCGCTACACCTACCGTGTTGTGTCCATTTCACATCTCGCCTATTCAGTCAACAACTTCAACAACGACTCCTAAATCTGGCATCGTTGCCTTCCTGTTTTGCGAAGTCGAGCGCGTGACGGGATTTTCTCTACTGGGAGGGGTGTGACCCATTCTCCACTGAGTGTCAGAGAGTATTTAGATAGATTTATTACTAATTCTGCAAATAAGTTCCAGAACTTGGTGGCAGAATACACTAACTAAACATTACAAAACTTAACAACTATACAAAATTTTACAAATTTTACACACTTTACAAATTAACATAAACATTTCACCGTGCAAGCTTCCATAGCACTCACTTCACTTCACTTCACTTCACTTCACTTCACATCACTTCATTTCACTTCACCTCGCCTCGTCTCACCTCACCATACTGCCAATCACATTTTAATGTGATTCTGACACACTCTTTTCCCTCAACTTCACATCACTGCACTACACGCCACTGCACATAATAATAATAATAATAATAATAATAATAATAATAATAATAATAATAATAATAGTAATAGTAATAGTAATAATAATAATGTTATAATAATAATTGTTATAATATAACATACTTTACATAGGAGGTAATAAGACACATATAAACATCTAGGAATTTAATTTATTTTTAAATTTGCTGACATCATGAGGGAAGGGATCAAAGATTGTCACAGGCAAGTCGTTCCAGTCTCTAATAGTTCGATTCGCGAATGAATATTTCCCAACGTCCGTTTTCTGAATTCTTGTCTGAATTTTGTGCATGTGATCCGCTCTGCCGAAATATGTAGGTTTCCCTAATCGACTTTGAATTTCTTTCCACGGTCGAAAGCCTGTGTACGCTTTATACATAGCATAGAGACGCGATTTCATTCTCCTTGTTTCGAGTGACTCCCATACTTTATTCCTGGTACCAGTGGCAGAGGCAGCAGTGCGTAAAAGCAGGATCGCTGGGAACGGAATAAATACTCGACGATATGACAAGAAAATTCCCCCCTTTCGCTTGATCGGATAATTCTATTAGCGAGCCAAGATTCTGGGGTGATATGTTGTGACATTTAATCTAATAATGGTTCAGAATTGTGCCGGGCAGCTAGAGTGCACGCATGATATGATTTTCTTTCTGTTATATTTGGGCAGACATCTCTAACTAGTCAAGCAGAGATGAAATCTTTGTCTGAGTTTGCGCATGGCAGAAATGGAGTATGCATTATGCATAGACTGAATCTAATCGGAAAACATTCTCACCCGAAGGGAGATATTGTAACCAAGATTTCCACATGAATGTATATTCTGATTTTAGCGGGGAATTCCAAAACTTGTTTTTCTGGAAATCGTGATCTGAGAAGATAAAAACTAAATATTAAATAGGTATAAGGAGAATGATACAATTGCAGGTTTGGGAACAATATTTTATATCTGAAATTAGGTGGGTAACACCTTTGCAACAAAAAAGTATAAAATACATATATTTTTGGTATATAACATATATTTTGCAAAATAATTTTTAAAAAAAACATTTTAATTATTTCCTTTTGAGAAATTTAGTTTCTTCTCAAATCGTACAAAATAGATGAAGACAAGAAATAAACATATTCCACTTCTTTCAAATATTAGTAATTTATTAGAAAATTAAATGTTTATTATGAAATAAGTAATCTGTCAAAATTTTCAAATGTCTTTGAGTTGACACTTGTTCATCTGAGAAATTCCAAAAATCTTTCTATTGCAAAGGATGATTGACATCTTCAGGTGAAAATGTACAAGAATCAATAAATGAATGGTTGGTGTTATTGAGTTCTGGAATATCCAACACTACGTTAAGAGAAGGTGAAAGAGAATCAATAAAATTCTAGTTACCAAGGCATTCAAGATACTGACGTCAGGGTTGTCGAGATTCCTCCGTTTCTTGCGGGCTGTCAAAAAGAACAACGAAGATATCAGCGCATGAGTCACTCTCCACAAAGAACTAGCAAACTCTATTTCGCCTTCTATTCGGAAACACGGAAAGCAGAAAATTCGAAGGCATCACATTGTACTGTTCGTGTTTCCTACCACCGTTCAGCCAACCTTCTGTCTGAAGACAGTCGTCGCGTCATCGGAAAAAAAACTTGGACTTGTAAAAATAAAAATATATAAAAGAAGTTCGTCCCAAGACTAGAAGTATTACCGAAACTTTGCGTCTTTCTCCTTTGGGAACACGACTCTCAGCTTCAATCAACATAAAAACTAGTGGAGGAACCTACTTCCCACTGATTGCATGTCGCTGGCTGTGACAGATTGGATGGCGTCGAGCCGAGCCGTCGGCGTCGCCGCCGCCGCCTCCGCCGCCCTCGCGACCGACGAGACCTCTTTCACCGACGGAATTTCCGCGCGACGCCTCCTAGGAGGTCACGGAACACGATTTTTCCGGTTTCTCTGAAAAAACACGACGCCAAGTTTCTTATTTTCGATCTCGCGGAGGTCTGACGTTGTCACACTTCAGCTAAGAATCGTTCCACGAAACAAGATTTGAGCCAACACTCTTGTCAACAAACTTTAGAAGTCCACTGGCCATTGGAAAAAACTGTACTTTTCAATACATTAGTTCAGTAGTCATTAACACATGTACAAAATGTATTGCACAGAATGAGCGAATTACCTTTGAATTGTCGACTTCACTCTCCAAGCTTCACTCCTCCTCTTCTTCTTTACGTAATAATAATCGTAGAGAAAAGTATTTAAAACTCACAACTTTAGTTCGAATGAACTCGTTTGTATAAATAACAGGAAAATATTAGATTGAACAGATCAGATTCCTCATTAAGTTAATGGTGAGTGCAGTTACGAAACAAACATCTTGCTGCTACAACAAACTGAATATCTGTTTTGACCGTTTCTTACAAACTGACTGCATGCAGTACACAGGAATATTTTGGCTGTGAATAAGTACTTCTTTCAGGGTGAGGTTGTTTAAAAACTTGGATTTTGTTTTTAGCTTGCATTGACTGCATGTAATATTGATCATCTCAAACCGATGTTTTGTAGGGACTACATGCAATTGAAGGATGATGCAGACCCCTTTATGGGTGATCACTTATCAGAATGATGATTTGCTGCAATTATACAGCAGAGCACAAATAACATTGCGACCGTGTTTTTACTGAAACCGGGGTGAAAAAAAAACAATATTTAAATTTTTAAAAATTGTTCGTAAATTAATGCAGACTTTTTTTCTTATTCTTCAGTGAACGCTCGAGAACGTGTGACGTCGAGTTGTGAAAGAAACATTGAGCAAAGGATCGCTTTGCACAGTGCCAATGACTGCCCACTAGCACCAGACTACGATTCTTTCTACCTACTCGATCGTACAAAAAAGCAACAATTCTGATTCACTCTGGCCAAATCAGACCAGACTAGTAACATCCAGTAGTCTGGAAGCGGATGTTCATTCAAGTGTGTGTTGAGGAATGCTTGTAATTTCGGGCAAGTGTGGAAGTTAATAAGCAGTTACCGTTTCAATCTCTCTTTGTTTTTCGTCTCTGTCATGAACCTAGATATATAGCCGATCGCATATGGATCTCTTTCAGTCATTTCTTAGTTGGAAGATTCCAGAGAACAATCAGAATGCAGGAACGTATATATGGTTTTGAAAGAGATCGCGGTGATGTGTATCGAAATATTACCTCCAATATTAGTTTCAGAAAGTTTCCTTTATATGTAAGTATTTTGAGAATACCAAAACTATCATAATGTTTACGGTAGTGTTCCCCCCCCCCCCCACGTTCACCGAAGGGACAAAAAATGTCGAAAGAATTTGACATGTTAGGATGAGAGGAATACGTGAAAGGGAGTTGGAAGAAAAACAAATAATCAAGAAAAAGAGAAGAGAATAAGGAGGTATAAAGAACCGCGTGCAAAATTAATGAGTTCCAAGATAAGAAAAGAAATAAAATTGAAACGGGGAGCAATGAGAAAGAAAAGAAGAGTAGAAGTGACGAAAAATAGAGAACGATGATGTGTAGAAAGGGTAATATAAAATTAATGTGTGTAGAATATTTAATATGTTAAGGTAAATTGCCTTATCAATAGTGACTAGACGTAATAGAATTGGAGAGAATATAATAGATAAATTAATGTAGGTGGATTTAGGGGAAACGGGTGATATTGTAATGTGCCATACGGGCGTATTGCTACAACCATTAAAGCTGTTTTTCGAAGCATGCCGCTCGCTGCGTGTTTGGCTGTCACAGGCTGTCAGTGCTGTTTCATTGGAGGCTCCTGGCCCAGCGGTGCCGGGTGACAGGCGTCGAGTTCACTTCGATGGCGTGCAGTAGCCTAGTCACACGTCAGCCCGGATCTAGCAACAGCCATCGGCCGTAGACATAGTGAACGCTTAACTAAAGAGTACTGAGGCAAACTTTCGAACATGTTGTACCCCTTCCCAATATAATTTTCTCAAGGGCAATTAATATTTATTGTATAATCAACTACAAAACCCTCTTATGCTTAATAATACAGCAGTATTTTAGTAATTAACGAAACGAGTGTATAAAGAGGGGTATAATTGCATGAATAGTATGTTGAAGAAAGCGAGCGACGATAGGAGCAAGTTTTTTTATATACCATGAGTGCAATTATACCCCCTTATACACATATTACTTCCAATATTTTTTTGTTTCCATTTACGAATAATTCAAATTTTAAGATATTCAATCACATCTTTTCCACCTGAGGCATGCATTTCATGACATAGTATACTTAGTATACATAGTATTGCTTCTGAAAAATATTTATTTTAGTAGATCTTGAATTTTTTGTTTCCAAGAATATTTGGAAATGGAAGGTACTGAACATATTGCGAATAAAATATTAGAAGCTGGCAAAGTCATGAAAACATTACTTCCCACGAAAAGTAAAGACCGGTATGAGAAATTATGCAACATGTATAAATATTGGGGGAAAACCATTCACATTTTTCTATAGCGTACTTTTATAACTGGTAAACACAACTGACGTTTACATTTTTTACATTCGAAATCATAAGATCAAATGTTTTATACGTAAAACAGTAAATGTTTCACGTTAAATATTTTATATTGATGCATAAGTCATCTATCTTAACGTTTACTTCCCTCATTTAGTTTCATTCATTCCTTATTTATATGTAGTTGTTGCAGGTACGTAATATGTGATGGGTACATTTTTGTTCATGTTTAATGGCCGACTGCAAATACCTTGGCTACGTCTGTATTATAGTTTCTTAAACGATTTGGCTCTTTTCTGAATTGTGATTGGTGGTTGGTGATTGGAAGGTGTGCATTTATAATTTCTCAGTGGAATTTTTATTAAGACAAAGATGTGCTATTAAGACAAAGATAATCAACAATTTTCAAGGAATTAAAGAGAATATTTAGTTAATTAAACGAAAAATTATTTTTATTCAATACTACTGTTGATACATGTCAGTTTAAACATACAGAAGAGGTGAAGTCAACACATATAGGTTGTCAGGGCGACAGGTATAAACAAACAAGCCCAGGAAGGATGCTCACAGTGTGACGTCACAACGGAAGAGTGAAGCAATACCCCTTGTAATGAAAAGAATACATGTGAAGGAGGCATATTACTGTATAGAGGAAAGGGATAGGTCTTTCTTTTAAGTGCTGACCACCGAGACATCAAGAACAAAGTTTGTACGTTACGGTTATCATTAGATGCGGCACGATGTGGATGATATTTTAGTTAAGATATAACGTGGAACGTATGAGGGGAGTGTGCTATCATGAGATTTTAATTATTATTTTCAGAGTTGTAATAGGAAGAATTTTTAAATATTAATGTCTTATAATTTACAATTTAATTAAATCGAACATGTTCACGCGAACGCCTTTAGAGTAGGGAAGAATAACAATTTGTTAGAATATTAGGAAGTGTCGCGGAAGGCGCCAGCTCGAGTCGAAAGATAGGGAAGTTTGGCGTACGCGTGACAACTTATAATAATTATTCGACGAACAGGGAATAATTTGGCAGAATCGCGGTTGACATTTTCAGTTAGTAATTGACATTGGGTTACATCGCGTTAAGCAGAGCGAAAGATTATACATCAACGCGGCGACCGAAGAGAGAGGCCATTGTGGAATTCAACCGACAAGCTTAAGAATGCGCGCGAAGATATAAAGTAAGCCACGAACATTGAAGTTGATTTTTATAGGAAGGATAATTATAGAAATAATAGTTAACGTAATGAGCTCATTAATTATTGTTATTATTTGAATTATGAATAAACCTTTTATTTATTATTTGAAACAAGGCTGATAATTTGTGGTTAATTGTCATCAATCAAAGAATCATTTAAGCAAACAGAACTTCCAGAAATCGCTGGTCTTTACAGACAACCCGTCTCAATGCGACAAGGTAAGATGTGGTACGTCATATGTCGATACCCACGAGTAACAAGGTATTAAAAGGAAAATTACTAAAATCTTTGGTTATCGAAGTGCTTTTGTCGTGTCTTAACTTAAAAAAACTCAAGAACTTCTATTATATATTAATTCTTTTAATCATAAAAAAATTAGGCTCTGTAATCAAGTACTTGGCTGTCTTGTAGACGCCGCGTCCTAGGCACACTTACCAACGTTACAGACGCCATTCTATGACCTTCCTCTTGGACGAATCGGACCTCTTCTATCTGACAGCGAAGTACTTGACTATAATAGCCTTATTTTTTTAAACTATGGTCCAGCAATTAAAAGAATGTGAAAAAAATCGCAAGTGTTTTCAGGTGAAGATTTAAGATTTTTTCGTGCCTGGGTCGGTGTTCTAAGACACAGGAAAATAGGTCTGGCAAATCCGGTTTCAACCTGTTCCCCTTATACGCATGTACCCCACTTATCCTTCATTCGTGATCCAATTTTCACATAAACTGCGAAAAAACATCGTCTTTCCTTAGCGCATGATACACTTATGCAAAGGATTGGGAAGATTTAAAAAAATTTTAATTTGTAACTAAATTCCAAAATCAAAATATTACTGGGAGCTTCAACAATGTATACAAATGTATAATAAACACTAAAATAAATGCACAGAACTGTTGCAGTCATTTTCAAAGCATATTTAAATTCAAGGTAAGTTAAAGGTGGGAATATGATTATTATTTTTACAACTGCAGCCCAGTTGTCGAAAAAATCTGAAAAAAATTCACAACAATTTATGTTTTAAGCGGAATGTTTGAGATTTTTTCGAGCCAGTTCCATGGATCTAAGACCCAATAAAAATTATTTTTTGTTATTTTTTCAAAATTATTTTTTGTTTTTGAATTTGGGACAGATAAAATATCAAAAAATATATTTCTGATAGTATAAATTGTCTTCTTCTTTATTATATTTTTCAATCAGATAAAGTAGTGTTAAGGTGCGGAAAAAAGAAATAAAAAACACGTTTTCTGCTCTATAAGAGTGTGGGTGGTGGGACTAAGAAACTTTTTAAAAATATTATTTTTATGTTAGAATTATAATGTAACCACTCGTTTATCATTTGGTTCACGGGAACGTTTTACCATCTTAACTAGGGGTACCTTTTAATAAATTAGTGTTAACATTGAGAGCATTTGTGAGCACGGTAGAAATAATATTAACAATAGCAGCGGATGTGATCTCTTTCATAGTATTAGATGGTTGTTGAAATAGTATCCGCAATAGTAAAAATAATATAAGAGACGAAAAAGTAGCTCACAAATAGCTAGCCCAACGTGAAGCGTGAAAACAAAGCATTTTACAGTATAGTATTGGTTAGTGTGAACTACGTGAGATTGAGTAGTTGTCCGCAATATCCTTCAGTAGATCTGACAGAGACTTCTCGTAAAATGCGGAACTACTAATTTTAATTAATCACGGTGTGTATTTGTCAGTCTAGCAAAAGTGTTCATTTTCAGACATATTTTGCTTTTTTTTAAATTCAGTAAAAAATTGTGTTTATTTTTCGAATTTTTATCAATATTTCTAAATCTTCAGGCTTTTTATTGATAAATTCATATGGAATTCATTATACTCTTTCACCTACCACTTTATTTCTTGTTTTTTTATTATTTTTTTGGGGGAGGGGGGCAATGTCTCATTCATCTCTAGCTTTATCCAGCTCTTTCTCCTTTCGTATTTCCTTTCTTTTTCTTTGTGAACCACCGTGAACCATCTCTTCCAATTTCCTCTGCTTGTGTCATCACCCCTTGCCCCTCCATCCCGCACCGAATACAATGAAACACCACCCAGTAACCCTCACATTTCAACGAGACAGCTTTTAATCATTAGTATCTGATAATCACCGAATAGCGGAGTGTCCGTCACATAAAGGTGAGTTCGCTCTTTTAGTAATCCCTTACGCGGCAAAAATAGCGGCGCGTTCACGTCTTAAACGCACACGCCAGCGTTTTGCGGGCACAGTGGGCGAACGTTTTCCCGGTAAAATCTGTGTGCCTTTATTTTTATCTTATGTTTGGGGTTTTGCGGAGAAACGGCTATTTCACCGCATGTCTAGTGTATGTTCCGATTACCAGGTTTAAGACGCTTAGGAATGAATCTCACTTCCTCCAGCAGATGTTGGACTCCAAAAAAAATGTTGGAACGTCTGCTCGGTGGATAAATGATTTCGTTTGGATAGGATGTTACCAAAGGGATCTACGTTTGCATGGCACAGGCCTTTTTCACATACCACAAACACTATATACAAACATCATATGGTCCCCTGATGGGTTTTTCTGTCCTTTAAAAATCCACCATATTCAATTATACCGGTTGTATGTAAAGCGTAGACTGTTGGATATGGGTCCATTGACTTTATATCGATATGGATACTATTCTTGGAAACTTTGGGATCGGCACAACATGGACTTCAAAAACGTCATTTATTATTGACAGAGTCAACACAACATTCTCAATCACATGTGTCAATTTCTTGCGTTCATGCAAGTCTCGACAGGACCTGAGTAAGGCACTGAACAAAAGCATTACAGAGTAAGATAATTAAGTGGTTTTTCCAAATATTAGTCACCTTTTTTCGAATACACCATAAGAATACGTCTTTTGCGGACAAATCCTGTCCACCCAACTCACGCATTGGATGGCAATTTAACTCACTTCTGTCGCGATAAGAAAATGCATCTTACATGGAGGTGTATCAGCAGAAATATCCCTTCATGTTTGTTTGCAATTTAGGGTTAAATCTGTGTAAACTCAACGGGGATTTCAAACAAAAGGTACCTGCTAAACGGACGTTTTCGCCGTCGTCTTGACCCACTGTGCATCGTTATCGGAAAAGAGTCTTTTGTGGAGGTGTAACGGCGGCAGCCGTGTCGCGCACGCCGTCTGTAAGCGGCCATGTCATTAAATCACGTCCCCCTGACTGCGCGGCCTCGCGCCGCCGCCGGTAATTAAGGGGTTTGCGGAGGGCGTCATGTGTGCTGCAGCGCCATGAGCGCGTCCGCCGAAGCGAAGTGCCAGCGGAGCCGCGCCGTAATCACACAGTCGAGGCGGGAGGTCGCGAGCCGGGGAAAAATCAAAGGCCACCGGGGTGGAAACGTCTCGAGGGCGGGACGAGGGGAGTCGTCGGATCAATCAAGTAATGAGGGTAATGCTCTTGATCAATTGTAATGGACGTCAGACCTCACAAGCGGCCCGGCCCGGCTGGCGAGGGGACGGGCGGCGGTCTTTCGGCTGGCGGTGCGTCCAAGCGGCTAATAAGAGTGGCTGCAGCGCCGACGGACGGGGCTGTTTGTTGGGAGGCGGCGGCGGCGGCGGCGTTGGAGATGCAGCGGGGTCGCCAACGTAGCGAACCGCAAAGGCAGAATGTGTCGATCCAATCTTCCCGATAGGCCCCGCTCGCGTAGTTGGGAGCCACTCAGGGTAATTTCCTTACTGCGCCCCGCCGCGGCGCGCCTTCGGGGATGGCACAACAGCCGAAGGATGCTGCGGGAGCGGAGGGGATGTGTAGGGAGGGCGGGGCCGGCGGGGGGCAGCGACAGTTGGGGCGGTGACGGCCGGGGGGCGACCGGGGGCGGCGGCGGTGGCGGGGGCAGCGGAGGCGGGGGCGCGTGGCGGCGGGGCGGCGGGGCGTTGGCGGCGGTGCGCGGGGCGCGGGGCGCGGGGGCGGCGGGGGCGGGGATCGGGGGGGGCGAGGGGGTCGGGGGGGGGGTCAGGGCGGCGGCGGGGGGGGCGAGGGGCGGCGGGGGTGTCGGGGGCGGCGGGGGCGGCGGGGGGCGAGGGGGGCGGCGGGGGCGGCGGGGGCGGCGGGGGCGGCGGGGGCGAGGGGGCGGCGGGGGCGGCGGGGGCGGCGGGGGCGGCGGGGGCGGCGGGGGCGGCGGGGGCCGGCGGGGAGGCGGGGGCGGCGGGGACGGTGGCAAAGGGGCGGGGGAGCACTGGCAACGGGGGCCGAGAGGCGGTCGGGGCGGGGCGGCTAGGTGGTCGGGGTGGGGGCGGCGGACTGGCAAAGAAGGGCCCGCGGCAGGGAGAAAGGGGGTGGGGCACAGCGAAGAACGACGCAGGCACCCGGATGAAAGATGAGGGATGCAGTGTCACTATGACAACGTTCATACGGCCATGTATCATTGGGGAACAGAGCCCCGGCAATATCGTCCCTCCTCAGCTTAGCACTCGCACATAATAGCGGAGGGACGCTTCGCGTACAGTCCGGCCTCGTGACAACGGTCGCTTCTCGATATTGGCGATAAAAATCGCCCAAGCCCACCATCGATCATGCGCTCCAAGGAGCGCGGCTCGGCCCTCGGCAGCGCGCCTGGAGGCGTCCTTCCCGCGGAGGCGCTCTCAAGCGTCTTAGAGGCGCCTCAAGGTCCGCTTTCGTGGCACGTGCGCGGCGTACTCACGCGCAATTGGATGGCTCTCGGCGATTTGCGTGGCGTCGTAGACATAGTGCAGAACTATCCGGGCGTGTGCAGAGGGGGAGTGCTGCACTGTAGGGAGGAAGAAACGGAACAGATCCCCGTGAAAGTGAATTAGGGAAGTTATTGCTTTAGTGGTCTACTCAGCGTGAGACATTCGGCGTGAAGAGCCCTTGTTGTAGAACAAGACTCTCGTGTTCATTCCCAAACTAAATTTCTGACAAACTACATCAGGATATTTGTGTCAGAAATTACAATACTAAAGAGACAAATGGAATACTAAAAATTAAAATTTTCTGTAGTACAGAGGATTTTCTTGTTCATTTAAAATGTGTCTTAGAAAATTAATATACTGGCTGGCACTTAATAGTTTTAATGAGATGAGATTTGTATACTATTACAAAAACAAATGAAATTTGTTAACTAATATTTATGACTTATTGTAGAAACATGTTTATTTAAACGTCAGAAAATCACAATTACGAATATAATTCCGTCAATATTTTTATCGCACTTGCACTTCGAAAGTCTAGCAGATACAATGCAGTTCCAAAGAATTTTACGTAGGATGTGTATCATAAAGATATGTCTATTATTTGAATACGAGTATTTCGTTGTAGAGAAAAGTAAGATTATGCTTAGCAAGTACGTCGCTTAAAGGTAGGTTTATTAAAGACGAGTGTCAGGAAATAGCAATGTGGTTAACATTTTTAAACTCAACTTCCCTATGGACCAAATGTTATTAAAAACGCGTAAGAAAACACAGATTATTTAGATATGTTAATTTTTCAATTTTAAAATATATAGAAACATAAATGAGCTTAAGTGTATAAAGTATATCATTTGATGACAAAATTAATGTCTCGATAATCACATGATTTGGGTGTTTCTGTTACGCGTCATAAAATGCATAATTCAATATGTATGGCTCAGATCAGGTAAAAACTATCACACCAGTGTGTGTATCATATTAGCAATTACTTCTTCATTTGAATAGAATCTCATATAAAGTTTAGTTTTATGTGCAGTCCATTTTGTCGCAACCTATATATGACCTCAACTGCATGCGTTTTTTTCAAGTCTCGATGTAATATTGTAGATTCGAGAAGTCGTGAGCATGATTTGTGAACAGCGAATACTCTGAAATTTTGACAACCGACTGGCGAACTGAAGTTCAGACAGCCTTGGACCTGCCGAGTCCTTCCTCATACTTCCCAGTCTACCCTAACATATCGTTCTCACAAATCCCTTACTCCAGCTGTACTGTGCCACTCACCTCTTTCTTGCTTTACTTCTTGCCCGCTTACCTACTCACTCTGACTCTGAAAACAACTAGCCTTTTACACTCTTCTTTCCGACGATGGTATCACTAGTTCTATGAACAATATACCTCCCGTCAAAAGAATCTTAGACCTGCTATTGTAGTCTTCACTTGGGGCGAATTTTAATGAAGTGCCATTTTTCTGTTAACTTCAGAACAATGCCTTTTCTTAGGAACATTAACTTTATGCTATGATAAAAGTAAATTACCTCTTTTTATATGACTTTTATTTTTGAATTTGAGTCATTTTATAACTTTTTTCAGAATTTTTAAAGTATATTTCACTGATTTTATCGGTTTTAATATCGTTTTAATGGTACTTGCTGCAAGTAATATTTATGAGATGCAACCAACGTTTTCCACAGAATTACTCAGTAGCCTGATTGATTTTCTCGTTCATCGCTATCAGCGCCATTGTCAGGCAGCCCGATTTCGGGATAACCAATTAAGTTTTGAGAGATTTCCTGGTAAAGAACAGTATAATCCAATCGGTGGCAAACTGACTTAACTTGAACGAATGGAATAAGCCTCGATTACTCAGTAACATAATCCAAAAGCTTGAGTTGTTTGTCTGGACTGATACAATTTCTTACATCATTTTTCTCTTCTCTTAGGACAATCTAATAACATTTTAAGAACATTTGATTGATAACTTTTGGCGATGTTTTACATCATCAACATCCGCCCTCCAGTTGGCACCGTCCAGCAGCCACCCCTCCTCCCTAACAGCGCATCCGATCGAATGCGCTCGCGATGGCGAACGAGAGAAAGTTGGCGAGTGAATACGCTCAGTGCAGTGCCAGGATTACAAGTTCTGCGCTACAACGCGCTCTGACATTTCCAAACGGTAACCGCTCACCAATCCTAAACAAGAAATGAAACATGATTATTTAAAAATTTCAGAGACCATTTTCTTACGCTTGTACGTTACATATTGCGGGGATACTATCCCCAAAATCATACTGAAAATGTTGGCAATCAAATATTCGCCAAGTTGTTATTTAAGATGTAGTTTGAGAATTCGCGCAATATTATCTTTAAGTGTATTTGAATGGGTGTATGGGGAAGGGGTACGATGTAGGAAAGAAGAAAATAAAAATTGTATTTCCTCACTATTTAATAACGCCAAAAGGAATCAGAAAGCAAAAACGGAAGAACGATTCCTTTTATCGGAATTTAAATCTCGATGGTACTTGCTGGAGTCTACTTTGAAAAGAAATAACTAATCATGAAAATTAATCAAATACAAAAAAATCGTCATAATCGCCGTCTGCAACTAGAGCTCATTTTTTCTTACCTTTGTCTTCCGAGATTTAAATTCCGGTCGTTCCATATGAAATTTGTCGAGTTAGAAAGAAGTTCGCTATTACCACATGTTCATCAACCGGGAAACAACTTGCACAAAACAGATCGGTCTCCTGTTGAATCACACTTGAAGGATATATGATTGCAGCACTTTGCTGTGGCAATAGAGTGCAATACTATTCTACAGTCGTTTACGGGCGAGACCAACTTTGTATACTTTTCTAAACGCGTAGTTCACAACAATGCTAAAAGGTCAGAGAAATTACATCCTCATTTTATGTCACTTAATCAAACATTGCTAAACTGGTTTTCTCTCCTTCCTCGGGATGGCCTGACCCAAAGAGGCAGCTGAAGGCATGTCACTGCAGTACCCTTGACCGGGAGGTCCTAGGTTCGAGTCTCGGCGGTGGCAGGATTTTCGACACTAGCTTTTCAGCTAGGTCGAGTTCAGTCGCTCTCTGGAGGAGAATTCTATCGGCGTATACCTGATTCTCTGCCCAGAACCTCCATTGAGTTCATTCTCCAAAGTTTCCCTTACTCGAACGAACACTTGTTGAATAGTTGAATAGTAAGAATTGTTTATGGGCCGAATAAGAATTTTTTCGGTATTGTAGACATATTTAGGCTGTATAAATCAGATTTCTTTGTTATTTCAGAGTTATGAACTTTGTTCGTAATAATAATAATATTAATAATAATAATAATAATAATAATTATGAACACAGTTCATAATAATAATTAATATTATATAATAATAATAATTATTATTATTGTTATTATTATTATTACTTACATTGTCTAGGTTAAATGAGTAAAAACTGAATTGAAACAGAGATAATTATATTGGGAAATTTTTGCACAAATAACGATCAAAATTTTCGACAGAATAATCCCTTCAGTAGATAAACGAGAATACAAAGAATTCTTAGAATACAAAGGATTCTAAGTATAGAATACAAAGGATTCTTAGTATAAACTTCTGTAGAAAAGTAAGATTAAGATTTTTACATGTGAAATACATTTCACTGCTCGCGGTGTTGATCGATGTTGATTTTGGGATCAGACTCGTAAAAAGAAACGTCTCCTCCGCCCAGCTCACCATCTCTCTAACGAGCAGCAGCGAATACAACTCTGAAACTTACACATGAGATACGTTTACGCGGAGCTTTGTAAAGTACGTTTGTTGTTATTACACTTTTGTGGACATGCCCATCACTCATCTGCTTGCTTTGATCGGCAAGCAATTCTTGTCTTTTATGGTCATACTGGCTGATCCCGCGAATTCCAATGTATTACCTTCCGACCTACTTTCCCACATTGGCCAGATCCCCACCAAAAGCATTTACACACGCGAATTGAACAATGAGCTATCGTACTTTTTTTAATCTCAAATGCAGTCGATCTTCTTGACATGTTCATCCTTACTCTTCTTATACACACTTACAAACGCACGCGCAAAAACACACGCACCAACACATGCATAAACACACGCACGCGCACACGCACACGTACACGCACACACACGTATAATCATCCACATTATCTCTTCTCCCATAATCCACCATCTCCATTTTCACTGAATTCCCTGTGGCTTCCATCATCCTTCACAAGTTCGCCCCACATTATTTTTCCATCCTGATATTTCCCACAGAAACCTTGGTCGCTCACGTACGTGATTTCTCTCCCCTTCAATTCCCCCTCTGCAACCCTACTCCCCTCCTATTCCCCCTCCCCTTCCGTCCTTTTCCATCTCGCTCTGATCAACGCGGCGTCCGCATCTGCCCGACGCATTTCTCTATCTTCTCCGTCTGGACATGTTCATCGTTACTCTTCTCACATACGTCCCATACGTCTCCTTCAACCACCTCCAGCCCCTCAATCATCCATACTATCTCCTATTTTCTTGCAATCCTCACCATCGCCATTTTCACTCAATTCTGTCTGGCTTCCATCATCCTTCACAACTTCGCCTCACATTATTTCCCCCACCCTACCATTTCCCAAAGAAGTCTACGCCGTTCACGCACGTGATTTCAATCCTCTTCAATCCCTCCCTTCCCGCAAGCACATACTCCCCTCCTGCTGCCTCTCCCCTTCCCCTCCTCTTCCATCTCACTCTGATCAACGCGGCATCCGCGCCCGCCAGACTTCGCGTGAGCGTCGCTCCGCGATATTTGAAATATCACTTTTGTTTCCGCTGGGTGACGTCCCATGTACGTGTTCAATAAACATTCCTCTCTTGACAGCTGCCACGCGGGGAGATATGGGCATCTGTTGTGAAATATTTCGAAGTATTTGTTTTGGGACGCAAGACTCGTGTTCGAAGTTTTGAGGCAGATTTCACGAGGTTGAAGTAGGCATTTGTTTGGGCGTCGCAGAAATGACGTGGAAGAGCCAATGGGCGGAATTTTGCGGTCCGGATGCGATGGGAGCCATGGAGCTGGGATCTGCATCGCGCTGATAGCGCTCCCTCCATACTGCGAAAGGCCACGGTTTGACACGTGACCACTGAAGCCAGGTCACTTGCTCAAAGTAATTATCACAATGAAAAATGAAATATCAGAGCAGAAAATGAAATACCAGTCTGCAGAAAGATTTATCAGTACACGCAATTAAACGCTATTGTACAAAACGAAATGTCAGCTGGTTTTTAAAAACACGAAAAGTCAAAACACATAAGAAAACGTCAATCTCCAAAATGAAACGCAGTGTCCTCATGAAAAATCACAACCGAAAATAAAATAATTATTTTAATGTGCGTGATCTCGTCATTAATAACAAGCTCCAAGAAGTTTATTTTGAATGATTAATTTTTTGGTTTCGGCAGAAAACTTATGAGAAAAAACCTTTAAATTATTTATTTAGAGTATGATTGATATCACTTCTTCACTTTTTGAATTTGTTTCCTCTTTAATAGGAAAATAACATTTAATTGAGAAAAACGTAGGATGTGCTAACCGTCATATCTTTATCGTCAAAGAATGAGGTGAGAGCTCAGACAGGAATTGAAATATATCAATTGTATTGTAATTTCCATTATTGTAATTTATTATTGTACTTTTACAATAAGAAACATTAAAAAAGTACGTAATTATTTAATTATAACCTTTGTTTTTTTTCTTTTGAAGAATACTAAGCGGTTGATTAATTAATCGATTATTTAATTGAATAATTAAATTGTTTGAAGGAGTAGAATATTCTATTATCTTATTTCAAATATGGCAAAATCTGAAACAGATCCTACGTTTTCTCAGCTAACGAATTATATTCACACGATTCAAAGGGTACAACACCGTCGTTGATTAAATTAGCAGTAACCGCATTTAAGAGAAATTTAGAAGCGCTCCGTTCCTCATTTTCATTAAAATATTATTATCCTGACGTATGCGGGTGTACATGTTTTTAACTTCAATACCATTTAGAATTATTTCGTTTTATCGTATTAAAAAATGTATCAAGTACTATTTTAAAATCAATGATCTTTTCACCTTTAAAATATTTTGCATCATAAAATAGTAGAAACTCGTGCAACGTGAATTTTTCTTCTAACTAAACTAAAACTAAACTTTAAATATAAATGGTTGAAAATACATGCAATAAATTTTGTTTTCCACTAAAAATATGTTAATTTTTTATTGTTTAATTCAAAATATTAGTCTCTTAGACACTACAGTGCGGATATATTACAAAAGCTTAATGTTAAGAGTTAAATTATGCTAAATAAAACTTCTTTCGAATTATTCCTGCACAAAACTTACATGGTATGTTGGCATCTCTTGTAACAGCTGCTAGTAAGTCATGCAGAGGATTTGTTTATTGTGATCTCGCATTGCAAAATTAAGCGGAGTTCAGAGAGTTAGCGTTCTAGGCAGTTCGATTATATCAGATCAGATTGTAATATTGTAATCTTCAGAGGATTACACGCCAGGCAGAGTAAGATCTTTAAACTCTAGCTAAACTGCGTGGTGTCGGTGGCAATGCTGTGTCGTTGCCTGAGATAGTGATGTAATGGTGACACTTCAGGCAGAGTTTAAGATGAAGGCGGAGGCTGCAAGAGTTGCTGTGTCATGTGGATGGGGGGGGGCGCTAAACTAGATCTTAAACCTAAATTTATACTAACCTTATAAAGGGCTATTTACGTTTTACGCTACTTGTTTATAAGATTTACACACTTTCGTACTTATAGTCTTAACTTACATGCTAAAAAATACATACTTAGAAACTAAACTTACATTAAATAATAATAATAATAATAATAATAATAATAATAATAATAATAATAATAATAATAATAATAATAATGTCTTTATTTCTGGCGAGGCTCAGGCCGTAAGGCCTGCTCTTCCGCCTAACCAGTTAAATATTTACATTACATAATTACAATTGCGGCATTCGGGCGGAAATAGTGATAACTGACATTTTACGTTACTTACGAAATTGCAATGATCGTAGTAGTTTACGGTGATGTGCTACGCATAACTAATGAAACAAGGTGTGAGTGTATTTTCATAGTCAATTTTCATGATTCTAAAGCTAACAAGATATTATAAAATAATCCTTGATCCTATTTACAAGAGGGGCGTGGTAAATCTATAATATTACATTCGAAAAATGCCAGAAATTCTCCTATATCCCGAATGCCTCAACTGTGAACAAATTTAAAGAAGGAGGGCAGATTTTACATTTATTTCTGGGATGCAAGACTAGGGGCCATCCCGGCATACGCCTTAACCGATTGAGTAAACCCAGGAAAACCTCAATCAGGATGGCGGCTTAGGGCCGTACTTATTCCGTAATGGTACTTATTCACAATATTTACACGCACTTTCACTTACGATCTAAATTTGCAGACTAACACGTAGGTTTTTGCCAGTCAAACTTGCAAGGAGTCTTGAAAGTCACACTCTTTTCCCGCGCGCACACACACACACACACGCACGCACACACTCATCCGGTGACGGCCCGTCGGGAAGCGCCCACGGATGTTCCAACGCAGGCACTATGGGATTGATTGGTTGACTGATTTGTTTCGTGTTTCTGGGCGCGTCAATGACTTTGGTCATTAGTCTCGTTAGTGTAGTGCATGTTTTTTCTCGGGAGATGGCTGTGATCTTCCCCTGCTGGATGGCGAAAACCGGCGCCAGCCTACCGTTGGCTAGGGGGGGAGTTCCCCTTAACCAAGACTCTCCCACCAGCAAAGCACCGCCCCAGCCGGGACAAGTTCTTAGCTCCCGACTGGTCTCCCGGAATATGTGGTAGTGTAGTGCATGTTAGTGTGTGTGTGTGTGTGTGTGTGTGTGTGTGTGTGTGTGTGTGTGTGTGTGTGTGTGTGTGTAAGGGGAGAGGATAGGACAAGGAAGAGGGAGGAAAGATCTCACGCGGTCCGTGGCCAGTTTGGTTGGAGTCTACTCCGACATTTGCCTGGTGTTGATCGGAGAAACCACGGAAAACTACCGATCAGAGCAGTCGACCGCTAGAATTCTCCTCCAGACAGCGACTGAATTCGACCTAGCTGAAAAGCAAGAGTGGAAAATCCTGCCAACGTCAGAACTCGAACCTAGGACCTCCCGGTCAGAGGCACTGCAGTGACATCAGTTGATGCACTGAGCTACCCGCTCCCGGTGGCACTATGGTGTCTTTGTGGTCAGTGTTGCATTCCCGAAAAGCCTCTGACGGATGCATGCCAAAGACTTGAGCGAGCTTTCATCACAAAAACATGAGACGTGTGCCAAAAAATTGTGTGTATAGAAGCAAATGCTCGAGAATTAACACTAGAAAATATTTTTCTCGTGTTTTAGAGAAAGATCAATAGCATTCACGAAAAAGCAACGCTCATACATTGAGGTTACCACTTAATGGAGTTGACTGTTTCAGCGGGTTTCACAGTAGCTGAATTCTTTCAGGCACTGACCGCTCTGGCGTTATGGTGAGTTTCCAAGGCACATGGTCGTATGGATGTCACTGCAATAAATAGAATGTGTATCACACAAATCGAATTCAAACAAATATCATGAAACGCTTGGAAGTACAAACCCAGAAAATCTCAGCAAAGAATGTCAGATCTCTGACTGAGAAGTAAACCTTCCTCCGTCCCACATCCCCCAAACAATGTTTATTTCATGTCCTCGTTAATTAGATCAGGCGGGCGACGTCGTTATGGCAGCTCGCATCACGCCCCCAATCAAGCACGCTCGACCTCTGGGCCTTTCAATAATGTCCGAGCAAGGCAAGTGCCTTCTCGTTGATTACTACCACGGACGCCCCTCTTCTCAGCGGCGAGTGAGGGAAGAGATCAAGGAAGGCAAGATCGGACGGGGAGTGACGATGACGAACTTAGCGGTGGAGAGGAGGTCACGTGGCGGTCAACGAATGCACTGATCGCAATGAGTGGGCAACGAGGAGGCGGTCAGCTGGCGACGCAGTGACTAACAGGCTGATTGCTCAGGGGATGGAGAGCGAGGGGGCAAAGGGAAGGAGGACGACAGAGGGCCGCAGCCAAGGGGAGAGCTACCGCCAGTTTTAAGGGAGGGAGAGGGAGGAGAAGAAGATTGTGTTGTACGAAACGATCATTTTTAAGAAAGGAGAGGGAGAAGAAGATGATTGTGTAGTATAAACGATCAGTTTTAAGGAGAGAAGAAGGAGGAAAAGAAGATTGTGTAGTACGAAATAGTCACTGTGGAGTAAAAGGGCAAAACGGAATGACTGGAGTGGCGATGTGGTAATAGTGGTGTTCATTCTGTATTTATCGACGCGCAACGCATATTTGTGTATAATATCAACCCCAATTTTAAAAGATATATTTTACAAAAATATTATATTTTATTTTAAATGTCATGATTCTATCAATGGTGTTTTCGAGACAAAATATATGTACACCGTTTTATTAGACATAAGAAATGCTTTAATGCGCCATTCCTTACACCATCGCGGCGGCGATGGTCTAACGTTTAGCGTATCGGACTGTTATACCCAAGTTTGCGGGTTCGAACCTGATCGAAGCCGTGGATTTTTAAGGGCGAAAAAATCCTTCGTACGCCTTCCTTCGGAGGGGAAGTAAAGCCGGCTGTCCCATGTTAGTAGATTTACTGCATGTAAAAGATCCTCAAGCCTAAATGACGCCTCTGAGCTAAATTCAAATCGCCTGTTTCGTCGCCCAAGTAATACCTTCTTTCTCCCATGGTGAAAGGAGCGTAGCGGAATTTGCGTGGTCAGACGGAAGAGCAGGCCTCATGGCCTGAGTCTCGCCACGTAAAATAAGGCATATTCAATTCAATTCAATGCTTCGGACTCTTGTCGCAATTTGCGAAGCAAGCTAAAACATCGTTATCAATGGTATTTAAAACTGGCGGAGGCGTGTGTCGCTGGACAATGGAGCGCATTGTGAGAAGTTCTCATCATCGTGCGTGACCAGAGTGGCGACGCGAAGAGGGTAATTGAAAGCCTCGTGTCTGAGAGTGTAATAGGAACCTCGCGACTGCCTTGAAAATTTACAGAATGAAAAATTCTTTTAAATATTTTTATATTCTTCCTTATGACAGTAAGTAAAATCTTGTGAGAATCTTATAATATATTACCACAAACATTTATTGATTCTACCGAATGTTTTGCATCCAAAAATTGTCGAAGAAGGTAGGGTCGCGAAGTGAAATTTCATGACCTAAAACGTTGCCAAAAATGTTTCATAAAATGAGCTTAAAATGATTTTAAAATGCCATAAAAGAAAAAAGAAAAATTACGAAAAACGTTGATCAAATCCACTTCAGATGAACAAGCTGTTGGATATGTTACTTATATAATCGAGGCTTGTTTCTTTCGCTCAAGTGAACTATACTTGCAAATTTTTGGTTTGAACTGTTCTTTACCAGGAAATCTGTCTTTAGTCATCCCGAAATTCATCCAAAATGAAAAGGGAAAAATTACATCTTATTAAAATCGGGCCCCTAATAATGATTATATTTATAGTGGTAAACCATGATGATAATCACTCGAACCAGAAGTTTGTTATTAGCAACCTTTTCCCGATGTCTGAGATCTGTGGGAATAGTCATGCGCATGTCTCCGTTCCGTACAGAACTCTCAGATCTCATAAATATTATTTGTAGCAAGTACCAATAAAATGAAATTAAAACTGATGAAATAAGGTAAATAATGCTTAAAAATGACGAGAAAAGGTAAACAAATTTCTTATTAGTTGAAATCGACGAAAAGTACAAAAACGTCATTTAGAAATGGGCCACTTTCATTAAAATAAATCTGTCTTAACATAAAATGAATGTCTACTAACAATCGTTGTTCTAAAGTGAAAAGAACAAAATGACATCTCATTAAACAATGAAATCTTATTAAAATACGAGTGATTATTGTTGTGGCGAACCATGATAAAAATCACTCGAACCAGAAGTTTGTTATTAGCAACATTTTCCCGATGTGTGCGATCTGTGGGAATAGTCATGCGCATGTCTCCGTTCCGTACAGAACTCTCAGATGTCATAAATATTATTTGTAGCAAGTACCAATAAAATGAAATTAAAACTGATGAAATAAGGTAAATAATGCTTAAAAATGACGAGAAAAGGTAAACAAATTTCTTATTAGTTGAAATCGACGAAAAGTACAAAAACGTCATTTAGAAATGGGCCACTTTCATTAAAATAAATCTGTCTTAACATAAAATGAATGTCTACTAACAATCGTTGTTCTAAAGTGAAAAGAACAAAATGACATCTCATTAAACAATGAAATCTTATTAAAATACGAGTGATTATTGTTGTGGCGAACCATGATAAAAATCACTCGAACCAGAAGTTTGTTATTAGCAACATTTTCCCGATGTGTGAGATCTGTGGGAATAGTCATGCCCATGTCTTCGTTCCGTACAGAACTGCATTTTCGCGCCGTATCAGCGACCGAAGCCCCCGATGTCCCGTGCGGCCCAATGCGTCCCGGCATCTGCCGTGTGCTGCGTGCTCACTTCGCGTGATTACGGGAGCGCACTGATGAGAAATTTTCCGCGGGGGGGGGGGCGACCCCTCGTTATCCGCCCCCTCGACCCCTGTCCCTCGCCGTGTCCCGTCCTGTCGTGTCCTGTCGGCGGCACCGCGCGGGGTCAATCGGTCTTCGTCAGCGGCCCCGGTGCGATATGTCACCCGTAATGCGACTTGTCACCCCTTGCTCCATTCAATAAGAGCGGGCGGGTGGTGGGCGGTCGAGAAGAAGAGCGGATGACAGAGCTGGTATCTGGACGGCGGGTGGGTTCGAGGGTAGCCGAGTGTTGAGAGTGGGGTGGTGGGCTGTCGCACGGGCTGAACGAAAGGGTGAGTGGATGGTTGAACCGGGTAAGTTTGTGTGTGTGTGTGTGGGGGGGGGGTAGATGGATAGGCGGATGGATGGGAGGGGGTGCTGATGGAACGATAGACGGATGGGTGGGCGGGGGCAGTTGGGAGGCACGTGGGCGGGCGAGCGGGCGGGCGGGCAAGCGGGCGGGCGGGCGGGCGGGCGGGCGGGCGGGCGGGCGGCGTGCGGGCGGCGGGCGGGCGGGCGGGTGGGCGGGCGGGCGGGCGGGCGGGCTGATACGGCCGAGCGGCCGGCGGGCGGCGTGGGCGGCGTGGGCGGGCGGGCGGGCGGCGGGCGGGCGGGCGGGCGGGCGGGCGGGGGCGGCGGGCGGGCGGTGGGCGGGCGGGCGGGCGGGCGCGGGCGGGCGGGCGGGTGGCGGGCGGGCGGCGGCGGGCGGGCGGCCGGGCGGGCGGGCGGATGTGTGAGTGGCTGGGCGAGCGGTTGGGAAGGAGGATGGACGGATGTGAGGCTGTGAACTGCAAACAATTCCTTAACTATGACTACTAGTGCTTTTACCTTGGTCTAATGTGTGTAATTTACTGGGTGGTGACAGAAACGGGAAATGATGTGCGAGTTTGATAAGGTGACTGGCCTGCGGAGAGAAAGGGACGGACAGGTAAAACAAAAAATCGGATAGATAAGCATGTACTCGGCTTCTGACGGCAGGTTTTTCCTCCTTCAGGGGATTTTTCCTCAGTCGTACCTTATTGTCTCTTTTCCGCGGCATTGATTTGATGGAGAGACCATTTGGGGTGAATACCAGAATTCGAAAAGTTAGAACGCGGTAGAATGTAGGTATTGTAATGGCTTAAAGGCCTTCGACCTAGCCATTAAGCATCAAGTTTTGTAATTTGTATGTAATAATTACGTATTAAATAAAATAAATTAAGATGGGCAGTGGGCAGCGGGCAGCGGGTGTGTGGTGTCGACTGTCCGATGATAGTTTGTATGAGATGAGAATGGGCGGAACGGCGGTATTCTCTACAGCAGTATCATCATTGGATATATTCATATTTAATGTTTTAAACATCTTCGCACCTCATCCACTTTGGTGACCTTCCTGAGTCTGACGCAACGAAAACAACGCTTGTGAGAACTGCTCATCAGCTGGTGTCGCACTATCTAAGTCACACCTGCAACTCGTCAAATAAATTTGGCGAACTGCGGCGTCTTTCGTGGCAATGCAGGGCGTCTTCGGAACTGCATGAGAACAGATCATTAGGACCCGGATTTTAATGACAAATCATATATTTTTTCTGAACCTTCGGGTGAATTTTAAAATATATTATGCACGAATCCAGGTTTTTATTAAAACACACAGTTTTTATTAAAAGGTCATATTAGGGCCAAATTCTGCCATAAATGCATACATATGTCATCTTTTTGGGGACTCAAGAATAAAAGGCTTAAAAATGTTTCTCGCATGATAATGTATCAGGTAATATTGTTACAAATAAACTCAAAAATTATACTACAAAAGATTATTTGAAAGAGAAGGATTATTTTAAATAAGAAATATGCAGTAGTAAAGCAAGTCGTTTGGTTTGATGGGTTTTATTGTACTGTACTTGATTTATTTTGCAGACACAAGCAATTTTTTTTAAATCTTAGTTAGTTCCAAAGACTGTAAGCCGTATGTACCGTACTCACAATCTGTTCTTGAGTTAATTTTGTATTTGTTATACCTAAAAAATTAACAGGAACTTTTAAAAAATAAACTTGTATAACGTCATATTTTATTTTTTAAGGTCATATTTATATAGGCTTTAGGTCATAAATGCTTGCATATTTTGCTGATTTTTAGGTCGTTAAAATCAGGGCCCTACAGATCAGTGGCCAACAGAGTGTAGTTTCTAATCCGCGCGTTGAAACGCCGTTTCCTGAGAGTGTTAAAATGACGAGCATGTGAACGGGGTCCACATGTATATGTGTGTGTGTGTGTGGGGGGAGAACGCGGGGAGACAGCTTTGGTGGGAGTGGGGACTCTTTGACGAGGACGCGTGACGGCTGAAGGCGTCGGCATAGGGGGGGCTCGGGTGGGCCGGGGTTGCAAAGGGGAGCCTGGGTCACTCCTTATCTAGAAGATTAATCGAAGCTGCGTATTAACAGAGCACCCTGCTAATAGCAGTGGGGAAGGGCAGGGTTAGGGGAGATGCAATGACGGGGTTGTCAAGTTGCAATTTCAGATACCTCAGGAGTGTGCTTTTGGGTCAGTTTTAGGAAATAGGAAACAGGCTCTAGGGAGAAGCATAAAGCGAACACATGACTGCAAGATTTTATTTAAATCAGACAATCAATGTGACTTATTACATTGAACCACTTGTAAACTGTATATATGAATTATGAGTGTCTGTAATAAAATGAACGTTATGTAAGTGGTACAAAATGTTTTGCGAAGTGTAAAACTGGTTATTTCGCTAGTAAAGTTGCCGTACATATTCCCCATTCCGTTCGAAAGTCGCAGTTGATTTGGACATGACGGTTGAGGGGAAGAAATGGGGAGCAAAGAACCGAAATATCAAAGTTTAGGGGCAGAAATCAGAATCCCGCACTCGCATTCTTCAGGCAAAAGAAACTTCGGCCAATAATTCACTACCGGATTTTGAGTTAGGATAGACTCTTGCCTTTTCAGTATACTGGCGCGTGGTTTTCCCAGGAAAGCTATCAGTTATGCTAAGCTTGTGATGTTTGAAGAAGTTAATTAAAGAAAAAGAATTCATGAAGTTATTTTTACAGCAGTGCCTCTTAACTTCAAACGTTGCGTATCAACTTTTTATATTTTTCTTACTTCGAATGTTTGAGCGATATCAGAGATTACTCTTGGACAAGAAAGTAGTATGTTATTTCCAAATAGCAGAAAATAACTAGTAGACGCTTTTCATGTATTAAATGAATGGACTTACTACATCCGCTAAAATCATCATAACCAAAAGCTTTAGTTTTTGAAGATACAACTCTTTGGTTCAGGAGGGCACTATATATGCTTGTTTCACAGACTGTCACGAGGGAAATACCATAGCAGGTGACAGTGCGAATTAGTTGGGAAAATAGTTCGCGTCATCGCTGCCACCTCCGGGGAGTTGGACCCTCTGAATAGAATTCATCCACTGTTCCAAAGCTTCCCCGCCCTCACGGATGTCAACGTCGTCTGATGCGCTTCGCCCTTCTCACGCGACATCCGATATAATTGTCACCAATCACTCGGTTGACTCTGACACTTCGTGTGTCGTCTTTCCATCAATTTGATGACGACACATGTACCTCTTGATATCAGAAAAGTAGACTGTGTTTACTGGTAGACTGAAAACTCTATGATAGTACTTTTGCAGCTAGGGTACACAATCGGAATGGTGTAACTCTCATCTTGGCGACATGCCGATTGTAAACGAAAACATGGTAGTTGCGCTAGAATGTTCATTACGAAATAAATTTTCACATAATATTGAAATTGCGTGAAATATTTTATAAGTTATACTACCTATTGATGCATGAAGACCAACAAATGCATGGGAATAATAAAAAAAATAGCGCAGTAATTTCGAACTATGATCTTTGTATTTTGTTCTTATCATTCCACCAAGCAAACATCTCGGCAATATTTTACGCACTCCGGTAAAAGAGCACGTTGATATTCAAACATAAAGTCGGAGGCATTGATACAAGGGCCTCAACTGTAAGCCGAGGCACATTATTCTTAATGTTTACCCGATGTGCTGTTAAGTCGTCATGCATAGCAATACTCAGCAAAATGCGGTATCGCGAGGCTTGGTGCAAACATACACTGAGCAAGTGCCCACAGTGAACATCGCTTCTCCGCCCCTTCCCCTCCCCGGTGCATTCTTCCCCCGCGCTGCTGCAGGCCCCCGACCGCCAAGGGGCCCGCGACAGGACCCCCCGCGAGCCCGCGGGCGTCCCCGGGGCTCGGGGGCTTGCCCAAATTAGCGCAGGCTAATCCCACAGGGCGAAGAGGGGCCGAAGCAGCGACGGTTGGGGGCCAGGGGCGTGATTGGTTCCAATCGAGCGAGACGGGAAGCAAACACGGACCTCGCCTTCGCTGCCGCACACACAGCCCCCGCTAGCCCCGCCACCACCGCCCCCGCCGCTGCCCCACCGCATCTCCGCCCCCGCCGCCCCGCCGCCCCGCCGCCCCGCCGCCCCGCCGCCCCGCCGCCCCCGCAGCCCTCGCCGCCCCCGCCACCCCAGCCTCCCAGCCACCCCCGCCACTCCCGCCGCTCCCGCCGCCTCTGCTTCCCGCCGCCCCCGCCCACACCACCCTACCACCACCGCCACCGCCGCCGCCGCCCTCCACCGCCTCCGCCACCCAGCCGCCACCAACGCGACCATTTCCTCACCATCGGCCTTCACCTCCCACGTAGTTTCGCCTTAGTTCCTGCGGCCCCCAACACCCTGCCATCCCAACCACCCCCGAAACCTCCATCGATGACGCTGCTCCCCTTACCCTCAATGCCTCCGTCGCCCCAAATCATTACCTTCTCTACCATTCACTCTACTAGCCCACCACTACACACTCTACTACTAGCAAACCATCATTGTCACCTCCATACCTGCCTTCACTCCACCACTCTTATCAAACCTCACCATCCCCACCACATCCCCATCGCGATCGTCACCTCCACCTCGTCCGAAGCGGCGTCCGGGAGCGGTCGCTCAGTGCATCAACTGATGTCACTGCAGCGCCTCTGACCGGGAGGTCCTAGGTTCGAGTCCTGACGGCGGCAAGATTTTCGATACTGGCGTTTCAGCTAGGTCGAATTCATTCGCTGTCTGGAGGAGAATTCTAGCGGCCGGCTCTCTGATCGATAGTTTTCTGTGGTTTCTCCGATCAACACCAGGCGAATGCCGGAGCAGTACCCTATCAAACGGCCCACGGACCGCGCGCGATCTGTTCTTCCTCTTCCTTGTCCTATCCTCTCCCCTTACACACACACCCTAACATGCACTACACTACCACATATTCCGGGAGACCGGTCGGAAGCTTAGAGCTCGTCCCGACTGGGGCGGTGCCCCGTTGGTGGGAGAGTCCTGGTTAGGGGGAAGCCCCACTAGCCGACGGTAGATCGGCGCCGAATATCGCCATTCAGCGGGGTATGATCACCGCCCTCTCCCGAGGAAAACCATGCACTACACTAACGGGACTAATGACCAAAGCAGTTGACGTGCGGAAACACGAAAAAATCAATCAATCAATCAAAGCCTCGTCCGAGGCTATTGATTCCCTCCCAAGAACAACCGCCCGTTGGCGGCCACTTCTGCGACTGCCCGCGGGGCGACGGGATTACGCTCCATCAAGCGCCGCCCAGCCCCTCCCCCACCCTCCGCGCCCTCCCCCTCCCTCCCCCTCTTTGGTGCTCGCGCGCTGAGTTACCGCTGGTCTACGCACCACCGCCCCCGTCGCCCCAGCCGCGGCCGCCGCCGCAATCCGATTGCTTTAAGCCGCGGCCGCGCGAGTATTAATAATACAACCGCACGCTGCACGGCGCTAGCATCGCCCAGACCTCTTGAGCGCACTCCCTCGCCGATCGTGGTGATTTATGGGAGGGAAGATGATCGCTGAACATGCTTGTTATTTACGTTGATCTCGGCTAATTTAGAGGCCACAGAAGTGGATAGAAAGTCCTCGTCAAATATTCATTATAAATGTATTAAACATAACTATTCGATTAAATTGTCAGAAAGATTTCAAATTTCTAACGTGCTCAAAAATTGAAAGAAGCCCCCGTCATTTTTAAACGTTTGTATGATTTCGTTATCCAACCACGAACTTGAAAAAAAACACAACTTTATTACTAATTTTCAAAGCGCGCAGATTTGAAAGAAAATAATGTAATCTGCGGACGTGTAAGAAGTGACTATGATTTTGTTAGATTCCCAGAAACTTGTAGAAAACTACAAAAACATTGAAACTGTTTCGATTTAGACTTAAAAATTACAAATATTCTATTGTATTATAGGAACTATTTTCAAACGGCGATTACCAATTTAAATCTTATGCTCTGTGCTTTAGTGCTTACAAAATATTTGACGAGTTGCGACAGCAAGGTCCAATGGATAGGAGAGTAAATGGCCTCATGTATAGGAGAGTAAATTCAAGTGTATTCGAGAAAGCGATAACTTGTAAATAAAACATAACAAACTAATAATTGCTCATCTTCTAGTATCAAATATAGAAAAAAGTACTGGATAATTGGAAGATGTTCTTGCCTTTCAATATAAAATAATGTATTATTTTACAAGCAAATATTGAAACCAATATGGACGTATGATGCACAACTCTGGGGATGTACCAGGCAGAGTAACATCGAAATTATCCAAACATGTCAGAACAAAGTGATGATAAATATCGTCGAAACACCTTGGCATATAAGAAATAAAGATCTACACAAGGGTCCGAAAATTGAAGGAATAGATGAAGAAATACAAAGGTTCGCGAGAAAACACGAAGAAAGGCTGCACCAACACGACAATCCAGAAGCAATTCTTCTGGACAACACAGACCTAGTGAGAAGATTGAAGAGAAACTTGTATTTAGGAACTATGAACTAAAATAACAATGTAAATACCAGTGTATCTGCAAACACACGGAAGTGTTTTTAAATTCAACTACAAGGACGCTAATGGGCTAGATCTTAGAATGAGCTCTACGTCATAGTAGGTTCAGTCAAAAGAAAATTGTTTATTAGTCTATAAGACTAGATTGTATTGTTTATGGAAATAAAAAATCTTCTAGCGAGAAAGTCTTTTACCAACATAATTTTGTGTAAAATAGAACAACGGCAAGTACGCGTGTAATATTAATCTACTGGCCACTGACGCCCCTCGCCCGATTCCCTATTCTCGTCACTGCGTTCTGACTCACGCAGATTTGCGCGGGTGGGTTTATGGGCGGACTTCTCAGTGCCTGCAGCGCTTGCTGCTTGATTGCCGCATCTATTATTTACACGATATTTGCGCGGACGTAAGGGCGAGCGCGGTTATGTATTGCAAGATATTTGTGGAAACAGCTTAGGGATCCGCAATGGTCAGTGTGGAGGGGCTGTTGATGGAGTGAGGGTATACAACTGAAAAATGCACTGAATTTGCCGAGAAAACATTCGCATCTTTGAGTAATGGATTCCGTTTAAATGAAACACCGGTCGATGTTTTGTGTGTTCGTGTATTTGCTGGAAGAGAAACTTTAGAATTACAAACTTCAACAATAAAATTTAAGAAACTACATTATTATCCAATTTGCCGCACAGCATTCGTTTGGGAAAAAATACACCAGCAGGTACCATTTAATATAATCGAAAATACACGCTGAATGATACTTTTTTGCATTCACGTATGTATTCTTTTTGAGAATTCTTATCTTGACCAGTTTATTTACACAGTATAGTCAGGAGTCAAAGATAGCACTTGATAATTTTGTCTGTAAGTTTCTGACGAGGATTATAATTTCCTATGTAAAAGTTAAAGCTGTTTACAATTAGCAAATTTGGAGCGCAGGAAGTTTAAGGGCAGGGCAGTTTAAAGAATTGAGATGGCAATGATATCAATTACCGATGAAGTTGGAAATTTGGGATAAACAAGTGCTATCTGTTTCGGTACTTTTTATTTTGATATTAGCTTCCTAAGCAACCGTAAAATTGCATAGCTAAATATTAGTGACATCGTAAATGAATAAATATTTGTCTTAAAAGCATTTAGTGTTGTGATATACTTTCCTGTCAAGACTGCCTCAAGACGTTGAGTCACAGACTGCACTTTATATGTGTATCAATACTTCTAAGTTTCAATATAGCAATGCTGGAATCTACGAAGTTGTGCACACTACTATTTTGCACATTCTTTCATCAGGGGGACGAATCCCCGGAGTGGGCACCTAGCCTTTCGGCCCTTATCCTCACCCCCCGCCGACGCATGTACGCCCGCGGGCTGATGGCCGGATACAGCCGGAACCCAGTTTACCTTCTCGGCAACCTTCCCAATTGAGCCTGGGTGGGGCCGCCCTGCCAGCTCAGAGCTACTAGCTATCCAGGCTAGTACCGGAGTCTCAATGATGCGCCACTCACATGCGCCGGGAATAAATTCCCTCCTCTTTGCCCAGAGTATCGGGCCACTGCCACGACGAATCCAAGAGCCCACAGGGGACCACCCGAACTAAGGTCCGGGCGGCTTGGAGCCCCCTTCCCGTCTCCCCACGCTTACCGCCAGCTCTCGGTGTGGGTGTCACCGGTACCGAAGCAACCTAGCGGGTGGTGACTAATTTCCCGCCGGACTTTAAAGTGGGATCCAGATTACTCCTTCACCCGATCCTGCCACAAGGTCGACGCTCGCCATAGGCCCAACTGAGCAGCCGAAGCCACCGGGAGCTTAACTCGCGCCTACTTACTGCCTACACCTTTAGGCTAACGACGTAAGTCACGCCGCAGACTCGGAGCCGGGTGGACGTCTGAGTTCCACCTAGACCAAACTTTCGTCCGGTCCCCCCTGCGGGG